>JAVFBW010136348.1:0-13298 GCA_034783835.1 Mopalia ciliata
AAGGTTGCATTGGAGTAGCAATCAGGTGTTAACAATTGTATTCCGTTCTGATATTCCTGTAAACTCCCTAATTCATGTCAAATGGCATTCTGTGTTATGCTAGTGCATACAAATACAATTTATAGACTGTTTAACGTATATATGGACTGAGTGTCTGTAATAAAGTTATAAATAAATAAAAAAATAAAAAAATAAATATATCTAAAAATCGAAAAACCATATTAAAAATCTGAATGACTGTTTTTTTAGTTTTATATGTTGTGATAAAATGTACAGAGTATCCTTTATTAAAAGCGGAGAGTCATTATCATTTTATGTTCTAGATAAACTCCCAGAGACAAGTTTCTTAATAACCTTTATCTCGAGTTGTGTTATAGGTTACCTACAGACAATTCAAGAACAGGTAAGGACCATTAATAGAGTATTGTTAAAAATGTAGTCAACAAGATATTGGGCATGGGTTAGGAATAGGTCAGCCTGCAAATGAGTATTCCAGAGATAGAGAGATTAACCAATGAATATGTCTGTTAAAGAGAATGAGTGGTAAAGCAAGTCTGATACAGACGAAACTTTAGCGTTAACCAGTAGGTCCTTTCGATTCTTGTTTCTCTTGTATGCTATAATGGGACTTTATGAGAGAGGAGAAGGCATTTTAGGGACTAGGTTGTTATATTCCTGTAAAAGGAGACTAGCAAACTGTGTGCTTTGTTTGTCATATTGGTAAACAAATTGAATTATTTATTTCTTAGACCCTTTGATACCCGTCTCCCAATTGAAACCAAGTGGATACAAAGTTCGAATAGTTTGAATCCAGCTAGCCTCTCTTTCTAAGCGCTTCTGTTTGGTATCTTCTTCAAAGGGCAGAATTTGTGTTTTTTCAATCAGCATTATTTCAAAATGAACTTTAATCGAATGACCTGGGAGATAGAAATGTTCAGCTATGGTAGATATGAGGTTTGATCTTTTGGAGGTCAACTGATTATCGACTCTAGGCCGAAGGGTATTTTGGTTTCCCCCAAAATATTGTTTCAGACACTTCTTGAAAGTTATATGGTATACCACATTTTCTGAATCACAATTTAAACGGACTATCAAATAAAAAGTTTCTTGCCCCAAAACGTACAATGCATTGGCAGAAATCAGTCACCATATGTTACACTTCTGAGATGAGGTAATACTTTTGACTAAGCTTCCTCTTGACACAACACATATTAAAGTGACACTAGACGCAAAACACAAGAAAAAGAAATACAAAACAAACCTAATTGTATCACGTATTCTAGTTCAGGTATAAAATATCTTTGTACAGTTTGTCTCTCCAGTCTGATAAACCTGCGGAAAGAAACACCTACATTACCCAGAGGCTTCGCTATCAGAGCATCCAAAGGTAAACGAGCCTGATCAGTCTGAAGAGAGTGAATTAACGGTTGTTAAGTCGCCCACGGGACGTGGTTCACCTATAAAGAACTGACCCTTTTATATTCGGAAAGGTCTGCCATGTTTGTCATCACGCTTTGTTCAAAACGGAAGAGACGGGGTCGGCCAGTAATCAAATGGGGGAGATGAATATACTCATTTTTAGCTCCCTTTTGTGTCGTCTTTTCCGGCGTGATTACAGACATTTGCTAGTGTCACATGGGCTTCGTGGCCAATTCTGCCACATACAAGCCTGGTGATGTAAAATTGAGGATAAAAACAGCCCAATGTATGCATGAGGGACTCCTACTTTCAAAACATAAAGGAAAACGTGTCTGTTTTTTATTCATTTATCCTGCATGGTTTCAATGACGGAAATCTTTCCTGTAAGACCTAGTGTAGATTTTATTTATAAGTCTAAGGATGAACGTACTTGTACATGATGGAAGTGCAACCAGAATCGGGCAAATGGATTTTCAATCAAGAAGCTTAAAAATGAATAAAATACAAGGCTTGGATAAACCAAAGTTTTTACAATAATTACAAGAAGTGTGTCTATGTCAAGTGACAGTTTAAAGCTGAGCTTTTTCCAATCAACGCCGATTTAGATCTGAGTTTCACGTATCCAGTCTGCAAATCGGCATCGGAACGAGTGCATTAAGCCTGTCTGCGATGGTTGTACAAATCGAACAGTTTGACATGGCAAAGTTTCCGGCTCCTCTATCTTTAACGCCAACAGGTCTTCATCATCACTCGCCGTCATAAATGCTTTCTTCCACTATAGTTAATTCATATATAAAAGCGCCAAATAGCTTTCCCCAAGTCTCTATTCCAAACACTAAATACGTCCCGAAATGATTTTTTCAGCTGTAGACGTACAGTTTATGCCTTTGGAAATAAACGGTATCCAACAGCGAACTCTATTGTCGTCGGCTTCTTCATACACAAACACGCCAATACCCCTTTCATGTGAATGCTATACTGGTGAAGCTGAGAATAGCCTCGCGAGACCAAAGCTGTCGTCTTTTGAGAATCTTAGAACACTTGGGAATGTATCAATTTATGCTGTATGTATTCCGCTAACTCACAGGGGTAATACAAATGTTGGGATGTAATTAAATGTGTTTTGTCAAAGTGATACATCTGGATGTGAATAGGAAACATCACCATCAACCATCAAACGGAGACGTTTAAGGCAGTGTTATCTCCCCTTCTCTCTTGAACATAATAATGACAAATGACATGGCCGATTCACTAAATCCAAAATAATCATGTTCATTGTAAACATATGATAAAACTGTTTTAAATTCCTCATAAATTTTTAAACCTTTTACTGAACACATTCAAGAAGCTCTGGACAATGTTCCAAATGGTCAAAGTTGTGGGATTCAAAAAAGCTTTTGGCAAAAGTATCTTGACCTTTTATTCAACAAAGTTTAATTAAATACAATTTTGGACCCATTTTAGAAAATGCATTAATACTTTGTACACATATATCTCAACTTGCGTTCTTTATAATGGAAATATTTCAGATTATTGTCTTAACTCAAGAGGCTGCCGATAAGGGAATCACTTGTCGCCCTATATCTCTTTACCTTGTGCGGAAATGTTGGGAGCAATGATACGGTCTGATGGGGATATTAAAGGAATTACAATGGGCGGGATTGAACATAAAATCAGTCAATATGCAGACGATACGCAGCTAATCTTTGGCGTTTCAGAACTATCACTGAGACATTCTCTTCATTTGTTAAATACTATTCATCAAGTGTCTTGTTTAGCAATCTATGAAGTGAAAACAAAAGCAGCTTGGATTGTAGCATCAACACAAGCAGAGGTTAAACTATGTGGAGATATAAGATTAGATTGGGTTATAGAACTCACAATCCTAGGTATAAAGTTTTTTACTGTGACTTTCAATCAAATGACCATTATACATTATAGAGACAAGCTTGACTGGTTATAACAAGAACTTTACAAATGGAAGTGTAGAAATTTAACTCTGTTCGGCAAAGTTACAGTAATTAAATCGCTTGTATTGTCCAAACTAACACATTTATTTATAACCTTACCGACTATATCATTTATTAATGAGTTAGAATGTAAGCCGTTCAAAAGTATCTGGAATGGCGGTTGCGTACAACGGAAAATTGTTCCCCAAAATCATGACTATGTAATGTTAGAATGATTAACATATAGGGACTCAAAATATCATGGATAAAGCGGATTTTATTTTGTAGCCCCAGATAGGCCACATAACGTTAAGTAATGAATATTTCAACAGAATACCTTCAATTTGGGATATGGGATGTGACAGGGCGAAAAACGTTATTACTGAAATTAATAACCCGTTCTGGATTGATACACTTACCGCGTGTACTTACGAAAACAGACATTGAATAGCACGAAGCTTTCAGTAGAAACGTTTCTACACAAATCAAATTCCGAAATTTCCAATACAAGGTTCTACGTAGGATTTTATATACAAACTCATTCCTCTTTAAGATTGGTAAGAGGGACAAAGGAACTGTTCTTTTTGTAACGAAGAAGAGGAAAATATAGAACATTTATTATCATTTTGCCCAAAGGTTAAAACATTTTGCATTATGGTGGAAAATTGGTTACAAGTAACATTAGGGGAAACGACAAAACTTGACAGTGGGTTAGAAATTTACTATCCTATAACAACTGTCATCTTGTTTTTGGCAAAGAAATTTATTTACAACACAAAATTTACAAACAAGACTTGATTTAAAATTGTTTTTGCGTATTGTGGTAGAATATTTTATGGCAGAGAGGACCACAGCCTGCTGAAATGAAAAACAAAACCACTTTATGATAAATTGGTACGATCTGTACTATTATTTCCAAAACTACTAAACTGATTTAAATTGTGTTCACTGTTGTAAAGAAAAGCTTTAAATACCCTTACAAAAATCCACATAATAGAACTAGACATAATCTCTGAGGCCAAGCTGCTCATATTTGTATAAGAACAAGTAATTGTTTAACATCTGTTTTTGTTATTAAGTATATGTGTATGTGCAATCCCTTCATGTTGTAATATGTTTATGTTGATTTCTCTGTATTGTTTATCTCTGGAGGATGATTGTAAATGTGTACTGTAATGACCATTGCTTTTTCTCAAAATTTAAGTCAACGGCAAAAAAAAACAAAAAAACAAAACAAATCTATATTGGAATTATAGAAATGTTCTGTCATTTGCTTAGTTCCATTACAATTATGCCATTTTGTTATAAATGTATGAACAAAAACTAGAGCCTAAAGGCTTTGGTATGTGGCTATTTCCTATGTGTCAAACCACTGACCAAATGAAGATTCGGAGATTGTTAACTGGTCGTAGAACATTGCTACTTGATAAGAGTAAAAGTTCTTTAATATTAACCAATTATAACAGACCAGATGCACAAATGACATACCGGCAATTGTGCTCCTACACTAACACCGACAACCGCCGATCGAGGTCAAATGCACGTTATTCACAGAACCAAATCAATGTTTGTGTGTTGAATACACTTTTAAATAACAGGCGTTTTCACTAGATTTTTGGGCGGTTTGGTAGAGCTCACCACATCCAATTTCGCTGTCTGAACTATCTGAATCAGAAGAACGCTCACAAAAAGAAATGTCCGACTCACTATTGTACCCTCTTTCATCGATATACACGTTGTTTGTGGCGTTCATTTGATATTTTGACAGTTATATCATCAAAACAAGGACATAGTTTTACGGGTAAACAAAAAAAGAAGTTGTGTTGGACTAGGGGATTTAAAAAATTTGAGCCTTAGAACTAGTGTGTGACATTGGGCAATATTTCACCATACACATTTGGTCCATGGTGAAAAAAATTATAATAGCCCGACTCACTTTCGGGGGTATAAGTAAAGGTAACGTTGTTAAAAGGTGACTGAATAAATTGTTTGATTGTTTGAATGGGGTTCAAAGTTGTACTCAAGGGTGTTTCATTTATATACAAGGGAGTTTCCACTTTACGTTGCTCTTTACCTAATTACTATACGAAACCGTGAGAAAACCTTGTACCCCCCCCCCCCCCTCCCCCCTGCACGCTTGTCAGAGACACATCGTGTGACTCCATGTACCTGATGGTCGACAGACGGACTCGATCAAGTGAAGGGTTGACAGATTACAAAAAAACAAAAAACAAGAAACCGAGATGTACTCAAGATAACAAATCTTCTGCAGATCAACAGCGCATGGGCATACCTCACTTTCTGGGTCCATTCCTGGACATACCACAAATTTAACCAACCCTTGTGCAACCCTTGTAATTGACATATTTTACCAGGGAAAAAAATTCTGGCGCAATAGTGATTAACCACAACAATGCAACGACATTTTATGGAAAGTCGTTGTTTTAAGAAATGAAGCAATGCAATGTACAAAATAAGTTTTCTCTTATAATATAAAATAAAAACAGTAGCTTTATTAAATACTTGACATCGTGTGGCTTGCCTCATTAATGTTATACGGCAAAGTGATTAAACTGATAAATGGTATCGTATACAACTGATGATATATATGTTCAATGTAAGTTTACATCTCACTGCTCAATTTCTTTCCATATAGGGCCTCCAATAAAACTGGTGGCGTAAAACAACAATCAATCAATTAACCAATAAAAATGAATATCTCTGTTAATTCAAGTGGCACTTTACACTACTATTTGTCCGCAAAAGTATAGTTTTTCTTTAATGTAGAGAAAGAAATTGTTGTTTTTCTTCACTTGTATAGGCAGATGAAATGGAATAAAAATAAAAAATATCAACTCAAATGTTTAACTGAAACTGAAAAAATGTAAGATATCAAAGATTGAGTTGAATGGTTTTCCATAAATTTGTCAAGATTTTCCAAAACAAAAAAGTCAAAATTTTCCAGAAGTAGAAATGTGAAATGCTTGTTGCCACAGCTGCCTATATATAATTTGATCCTATGACAACCGTTTTCCTGCAGAGAGTAAACACATTTGACCGTTTAGATAATATACTCTGGTTCAGACTTATAGATATATAATTCAGCTACAAAAATCAAACAATTAAAAGGCTTTCAGTAAAAAAAAAAAAAAAAAAAAATGCGCACATTTAGCTAAAGATGAGTAAATTGTCTCAATTTGTCTTTGAATTACTTTTAAATGATTTCGAATTAAGTATAAAAATTCCTTTAAAATATCTTAGTGTTGAGGTTCTAGACAAACATTAATATGTGAGTCTAAAATAATATGAAGTGTGTTTTCATCAACAACGTTTGGAACGATAAGGAATGTTTTTGTTGTTCCATCTTTATTATGTTCAACCCCATTTGGATTATTGCTGCGAGTCAGTTAAGATACCATACAATGCCTGTGTAGGCGGACAATGCCTAGCCTATAGCACCACTTCCGACCGCCTAGCACCATTGTATGTGCTGCAGGTTCTGTGTTAGGGAATTCCCACTGAACATTCGATTTGCACCACACACTGGTATGTTCGGTTAACAAATCATGACCTCATGTACTACCACTGCGTCAGTGTTATTGGATCGGTCCTGGTAGGGTTTGTTCTCATTTAATACATCCTTGAAAATCCCGATTACTGTTAGATCGACAACGTTGCTCCTACATTTCTCTTACATCTCTATCCAGACACCCTGTGTCCCCCTAGTTTCCCCCTTGGATACTCATTACTCCTCAAATAGTATTTGAATTGAAGGAAATGAAAAGTAAATTGTTGTGTGAACGGTCGCATTAAAACTCAGTGGGATCAATTTCTGCACATTAACACGGACACAGGTAGAGTTGGGCTGACATTTGCGTCCCAGAATTAAAGAAAAAACAGACAAAATCATTGTTTGTTGTGACTGGAAACCAAGCCATTGTGGTGTTTATGGCTGGGACCAGACTGCTTTATAACAACATCATTGTTCGTTGCGACGGGGCACCAGGACAATGCGGTGTTAATGGCGGGGAACAGACTGTTTTATGACAAGATTGTTTGTTTTGACTGGGAACCAGGTCATTGCGGTGTTTACAGCGGGGACCAGAATGCTTTATGACAACATTGTTTGTTTTGACTGGTAACCAGGACAATGCTGTGTTTATGGCGGGGACCAGACTGCTTTATGACAACATTGTTTGTTTTGACTGGGAACCAGGTCATTGCGGTGTTTAAGGCGGGGACCAGAATGCTTTATGACAACATTGTTTGTTGTGACTGGGAACCAGGACATTGTGGTGTTTATGGCTGGGACCAGACGGCTTTATGACAACATTATTTGTTGTGACTGAGACTGGGAACTAAATCATTGTTTGTTTTGACTGGGAACCAGGATATTGTGGTGTTTATGGCGGGGGCCGGACTGCTTTATGACAACATTGTTTTGACTGGGAACAAAGACATGGTGGTGTTTACGGCGGGGACCAGACTACTTTAGGACAACTTTGTTTGTTGTGACTGGGAACCATGACATTGTGGTGTTTATGGCGGGGACCAGACTGTTTTATGGCAACATCATAGTTTGTTTTGACTGGGAACCAGGACATTGTTTGTTTTGACTGGGAACCAGGACATTGTTTGTTTTGACTGGGAATCAGGTCATTGCGGTGTTTATTGGAACGAACTGGATTATCACTGTGATATTAAAGCTGTCCTTACTTGAAATAAAAAAACCCTCTCTAACCCATGGGCTGTAAGTATCTCTCCAGGAAGCACAAGGGGATATTTGTCTTTCAATTTAAATCCATTATAAAAATCCCATTTTTATAAGTTATCTAGCAGGAAAGGCGATGTTTTAATGCATTGTATCAGTCCTGGCCACTTTCTACTGAACACTTACCAGTGTCTTTAATCTACTTATAGATTGGGACTGTGAAAACTGTTTAGTCCCGGACACAATGAAATAGTTTCTGTTATCCCGCAATCGATGTATCCATGTTCATCGTAATAATGTTACTGAGCTTGAAAATGTAGTATGCAAACCCGATGTTACTAATAACCAAAGCTTACACCAATGTAATTATGTTTTTGTGGGTTTGAAACAGGTTGGTGACTAAATTTATACAGTGAGAATACACACCTGGTGAGAATATTCTACCTATACCACGAATGACAAACAAACAAACAAACAAACCATTGGAGACATACAAATAAAACCAATTTTTAAACATTGATTAGAAAAGAATATTTACATTTATTTTTCATAATTTATTTGCAAAATGTATCAATCTTATCAAACATTTTGTGCTTTCTTCCATTAACTGCTGATCTTAATCAACATTAGTGTATACTCCCAAATGAGAGTTTATCAGCTCGTGTATTCCCAGAAACTCCTCAATGATTTACATCAACAGGAAACCTATGTTTGTTCTGTCATTGCAGAAGCATCAAAGACATTCCAAGCGATTTACGTGTAACAATTATAACTGTCTTATCAATTTATAATTCAATTAATTTATTTCAATTTAATGTTTTGAGTGTCCCTGTAAAGTCAAATGTGCAACAGTTCAATAATGAATGAAAATATCTTTGTTATAAAATAACACAGGTCTGACTACGGGGTTTTTCGGAGTGAACCCTTTGTTTTCCGTTGTCAGCTTCCAGTTGATTGTGTATCCTCTCTGATGAAAGCTCAAGACGGGATTCTGCGAAGTGTTTAGGGCTATGTTGGATTTGAGTGGGACTGTTATTAAAATCTGACGACCTCCTATTCGTGGCACGAGGGGATGCCACAGGGATGTGAAGATGCTCCTCTCCGGACAGCGGCAGGATTTCTGAGGGGCCCTGCCAGTTCAGGAAGGTTGTCTTTGGAGTACCTTCTGGTGTATTGTGGTTAGTAGCGTGAACCGATCGAGCCAATTCATCGAACGTCACTGGTGAATACAACGATCTAGAGTCGAAGTCACTGTTTATATTGACATTAGTTTTTTTCAAATCTTGTGATTTTTGTATTTCCTCCTCAATAATGGCGGTGAACGGGCATTTGGTATGATCTCCCACTCCGCGACCCAACAAATAGTACGTCAACATGGTACCTTTGCCCTGGAAAAACCCCAAGAAAGGCATAAGATAATGAAATAATCATTTTAGAGGCAACACGATTCGCACTGTGTTAAGACATAGATAAACATAAAATTTCTTAAAAACGTTCTGTCTTAAAGCCAGAAACGTGATTTTAACAGACGAAAAAATGCAATGTTCACCAAATCACCATTTCTAAAGAAACAATTCCGTCAGATTTTCAGATATGTGTTTTTCTTGATATTGGTTGTGTATGCACATGTGATTATTTGAGGGTTCAAAGCCTCACCTTCACTGTTATAGATCCTCTCTCCTCCAGCTGATAAGGGTATCGATGTAGCTCGTTACGGGTCGTTTCACTTACATGTATTTTCATCGCCTGTGTTCGAAGAAGGAAAATAAGTATCTTAATTAGCCACATTCGTAAACTAAACGGCATTTCCGCGGGTTTTATACAAGTATGCAACAAAAAATTCTTCTGGTTAAAAACTGTCTCCTATTTTCTACATACCTCTCCATTGGTCTCCATTCGAGAAGCTGTGTTTACCGTGTCACCAAAGAGACAGTATCGGGGCATCTTCAGTCCAACCACTCCCGCCACGGCTGTCCCGGTGTGAATACCTATACGACACAAACAACAGTATTGTTCACATAAAAATTTGGTGACACAAAGGAGACACAACGTTTGCTGCACCAGTAAAGTGTTCCATTTTGTGTGATCCTAAGTTTATGGTACCCTAACAAATCGAACGAAGCCAATAAGATAAAATCCAGCAGATTTCCCGAGTTACGCGTCTTCATAAGTTACACTTATCCGGCATAGGAGGTACGTCAAATACTAGGCGTAAATCTGTCACACACTTACTCAGAGGGCACATACCACGTCTTTTGTTACAGACTTACGGGCTTTACGAATTTATTTAGGATATAACCACGTCCTAAAGGAAACATGAAAGAAA
This sequence comes from Mopalia ciliata, assembly GCA_034783835.1. Taxonomy (NCBI): domain Eukaryota; kingdom Metazoa; phylum Mollusca; class Polyplacophora; order Chitonida; family Mopaliidae; genus Mopalia; species Mopalia ciliata. Next base: position 10,406 of record JAVFBW010136348.1, read on the forward strand.
CAGACATTTCAGCACAGTGAGGATAAGAGATTTACGCTGTACGTGCAAGGTTTAAATATAGAAGGGATGACTTGACTGAGGTTTTAGGTCGTACATCGGGTTAAAATAGAGTAGAAAAGGGTTAGATTTGGGTTACCCTACAGCAGGTATGCATAGTTTGGGTTTAACGCGGTACTGAAAGTATCAATAGAGTAGGCATTTATTTGCTGGGGTTTTACACTGTACTGAAGGTTATACTACAGTAGGCGTTATATTGATTGTGGTATTACGCCGCACTTAAGGTACGCTACAGTAGGAATTAAATTGATATTTGGGCCTTGAGCTGTACTTAATGTTACAGTAGATTAGGGATTGTATTAATTGGGGTTTCCTTCCGTAAAACACGAACCCAGTTAATTTTTAACATTGATATTGAATTAATTTGTTATTATTACTTAACAATTCAAAACATTAAAAGCATTGAATGACAATAAAATAAACATATTTTGTTTGTGCTGTATTTTTTTAAGGAATAAGTTATGTAAATGTTAGTCACTGTGCTGTAGTGTTTTCAGGTAAAACCTGAAAATAAGACTTCTAAACGTTTCAAGATTAAATTTCATTTGAATTTGTGAGTGGTAATGCAGACTTTTATAGTAATGACAAACCAAAGCAAATTACTTAACTGGTGCAAAAAGTCACTTTAAACATACACTTTTAACGATAAGACAAAAAATAAATCGGCCTTCTCAAAACCATTTGAATAAAAATGGCAAAACTCTGTTTGGTCAAGCTATGATTACTCTTAAATGGTAACAAGGTTAATGATTTGTATTGCAATATATAAGCATCACTTACCCACTCTGATTTTCATATTCCCCCCAGACGCTGGGTCTTTTAGTTCGGACATAGAATCCAGCATGTCGAGCGCCATGTTACAGATGTGTAGAGCGTGGTATTTGGTTACGGTCGGGGCGCCACTTACAACCATATATGCATCCCCTATTGTCTCTACCTGGAAGATAAATAATACGAATACTTCAGAATAACTACTCAATATGGGGACAACAGGGGGTATCATTAAAAAAATCTTAGAGGAGTACATTTGTCTACGAAAAAACGGGTAGACTTTTAGCTTGCAAGAAAGCTTAGCGCGACATTAAATTTCTTTTGATTGGCAGGTTTTCGTCCAGTACAGCCATACCTGTGGGTTCCAAGTTCAGGATTTAGTACACTCATTTGATGTTAAATGAGACAATATATGGATATGGTATTGTGTTCAAAGCATACAGTCATGCATCACTGTACTTTTGTGAGGAGATTTCCAGCCGGGCAAGAATCTTGTATTTTTATTCATTTAGTAACAAAATTTAGACTGATTGCATTTTTAATAATCGTTAAACAAGATTGTGCTCCGCTTCCTTGTTAGCTGAAAGCAGGGCGGCCCTAGCTTCAATTGAACAGTTCGAAATCGGAGGTTAGGCTTGCTCGGCTGTCTTGACATATGGATTTTTAAAGGCGCTTCCCGTTTGTGGTCCATTTCTGCTGGTTGGTTATAACGCAAGTCAACGGCAAACTCCTATTGCCACAGGCTTAACTGAGTAACACGATTCTGAGCATCCATGGATGGGATTTGTGCTTCTTAAATGCCACAGAAGTTGATGTCTACAGATTTCTACATTTGAATAATGAATATCGAGAAGAGTTGTCGCGTCAACCATTTTGGCGATGCCATACAGACAATAGAAAAATCATGCTAATCTCCGCATACCTTATAAACGTTATGTCTTTCACTGAGCTGATCAAAGATGGTGTACATGGCGTTCAGTATTGAGACGACGGCTAGAGGCGTGATTTGGCTGCAGATGGTGGTGAAGCCTACAACGTCACTAAATAGGATGGTTACACTCTCAAACACCTGTCGAATATATAACCATTATAATTTGTCAGACCTGTGTCATGGTTTGACTATTTACCTGTGTACCATATACCGGAAATTACATGTCAGGCGGGGTTAATATTTCCAAGTCCTGGCTCCTCGATCCAATCTCAGTAATTATACATCCTTTTCGTCCAGTAATCCCACAGCGCTCACAGTCGCCGGAGGCTTTGTCTAAATACATTCATAATAGGTGCAAGTCTAAACTAATGGTGGAGCACTGTTTGTGTCTGCACCACATACATGTCCTGCACAAAGTTGAGCAAAGGGAGAAGTTACAAATGGTTAATCCGAACTGTGCAGTCTGGGGTGATCATCCCTATACTCACCTCACATGTTTTCATGGCGGGCTCCCCTTTCCGGAGGCGGTCTGCCACTGCTTTGGGGATCATTTGGTATAACAGAGAATCCGTCCGCTTCATTTCACTGTCCAACTTCTTCATACTTTCCTGTAAAATACGACTCTTTTCTTGTTCCTACAACAAGAAATAATTGTTATGAGCTTGGAACCTGTGTAGGTCGAACTTATAATACAATGGTTCAAAAGAAAGCTTAATCGTTTTCATTCTTTGGTGGTCTGAGCGTATTTTACATAAATACAGCGCAAATACATGGTCATAAAATTAAATTAAAATAAAAACAGTTTTTACAAAATGAAAGTGATTTTAAAAACTTGATAAATTGACCTGATCAAGAGCCAGTTTGAGTTCCGCTGATTGTTGAGTTCCAGCTAGAACCAGATCTCTACTGGAGTCGTGCATACTCAGGTCGTTTATGTACAGCCCTGTATTAAACATGGCATCTACGTTCTCCATTCTAAAACGAGAGAGAAGCAAAAATAAACGAACTTTACTTTAAAAAATAGAGACCCAGATTAAATGATACCAAGCAGCTAAAGAACAAGAGATCCATGAATGGATCTTGACGCCCACCATTGAGAGATTGACTCCTTATAAAAGTTTTATATGGGAATGA
>JAVFBW010136359.1:0-13297 GCA_034783835.1 Mopalia ciliata
TAAACAGTAAACAATGTATTTCACCTAGAATTTTCGTGAAGATGCAATAGTCTAACATTTTAAAGTTTTTGATTTTTCAAGATTCTCGATTATTATACTGGTTATTAAAAAAAGAGTTTGTAAGCACTAGATTTAACATTTTATATTCTGTAATAAAAGTTGCAATCTTGTCTCCACCATGGTTTTGCTATGTTCTTTGAGAGGCTATACTACAGTCAATACAATTTAGAGTGATAATAAAGGTGTTTCTAATACCCACTTTATAACCAGGTATGCCTACTTCAGTTGACCTCATTTTTGACATACCAAAGGGAATTACGCCTGGAGACACCTGGCCAATTTTATTGTATTTCATATATAAATAAATAGTAGTCCGAACAGAATAGAGAACCTGACAACGAGGTCTTCATTCATACAATTCCAAAAAATACCAGTCACTCAATTTTGTGTAACTCAGCCATTGTAAGATATGACGTTATTTTTAATGCCCAGGTTCAGTATTAGGTTTAATTTACTGTCAGCTTTAGCATCAAGTTTTAACTGTCTGACACCAAACCCAGAACTAGTCATATTTTGTCTTGCATGATGGACACACCCATGAATTTTTGTGCCATCATATGATTCGAATAACATTTAAGTATTGCCTTTCATACCATATCAGACAAATGCCTCTTCATGCATCAGACGACTGACTAGCAATACTGAACATTTTTAATTAAGCATGATATATCACTGCTTATAACCTGTTCTATTGTTGTCGTGATAATAATATACATTTATCTGGTTTATAACTACTTGTAGCAGTCTGAACGACAGGAGTATGTTTACAGTGATTGTCCTGAGATGGGACTGTGGTTTCCTCCAGGTTTTCCACCATAAATAAGGCTAGGTGCAGTGTGAAGTGAACAATCCGTCATCATATAATTGAAATACCCTTGAGTACGACGTTAAACACCAATCAAACAAACAAACATAATAGTTACCTTATTGGCATAAAAATTCCAAATAACTCAAATTATCACCATACTATGGTCTAAGACTGTCGGTTGAAGGTAGCTTCCTGTTTTAAACAAACACACAAGCCAAAATTGACCTGTGTCCACTCCAGTTATGCTAATAGTATAACTGGAAAGTGGTAAATTGTAGCTTGTTTGTTTTGCATATTGCGACAGTTCTATCTTGTATTTAATTGTTTTCAGTGACGTAGAGGTCATCACTGTGTCTGATAAATGAAATAACCTCAAGTACATAATACAATCCCCAATCAATCAAACAAACCTTTCGATGGACATGAATCAAGATGCATGCTCATAGAAGCAAAAAACATAAAAATGTTATAAAGATAGTAGGGCTTCAGTCATTGAGCTGGCCGAAGCTTTCACACTCTCTACAGCATATTAAACGAGTTTACCATTTTAGGTGTGGAGACCCCATGAAGAATGGTACAGTCCATGTTGTCTGTTAGAGCCTCAGTCTTCTACTTAACCTGTATTCCTGTTTGCTTGGCCTGGCTGAAATACCATAATGTTCCTAATCAACTTGGGAAAATACAGTTATATGTAATGTTACTAATAAAAATGAGATACCATTTAAAAAATAGAATAAAGCAAAAACAGATTATAAAAAAATAAGATAATGGATCTACTCTGTTTGGTTATTCTATTTTTGGGTTGATCCAGGACACTAGTGCTCTATCTTTAGTACTTATGTTTACATAGACTGTAGCCAGAGGTGATGGTTTGTAATGTTAGCAATATGTACTGTAGTAGTGGACAAGACATGTGCTGGTGTTGCCATGGTAACTAGAGTTACTAGCTTTAAAATGTACCATCTCTATTCAAAATGGTGGTCAATGTGCATTTGATTAAAACCGTTGCTGTCTTACCTCCATGCCTTATGTACAGCCCAGTTTGTCATAAACCTAGTGCCATTTTGAATGTCTACATGTAGTGATACCGTTGATTCAACGTAAATTGTGCGGTCGTAGAAAGACAAATTACAACTGTAAAAAAACAATGGGACTATGTTTTGATGTCATTACAACACATTTTTCTCTCATATCTCAAAACATGTTTTTGATTTGAAATCATTTATATCCTAAGTTAAATTTAAAAAAAAAAACATTTTATTTTTATGTTTTGTTACTTGACATGCTACAGCTTGAATAAAAATTTAAATCAAATATTGCTGCAACAAAAATATGAAATAAAGAATAAAATCCATGTACAATTTTCAAACCAGATAAATCCTCTCGTTCCAAATAAACTTTCGGAGACAAGTTTTTAACTGTTTCATATTATTATTTTTATCTGATTTTATGTACCCGTATAGAGTTTCTTGCAAGTGTGCCTGTTACATGTCTTGAATGGTAAAAAATGACTTGCAGATAAAGATGTATTTGTTTCATTTCTTATTCAACTTATGTCAAATTTAGTGGAAGTTTGACCATCAGGTATATGATTAGTCACATGCTGTGGCTCCAGCAATCGCAGGGGTGTTTTTTACGAGGTTTCCTCTCAGTTTTCCACCTTATTAAAGCTGTGTGAAGTGGACAATCCGTTGTCATACCCTTGAGTGCAACATTAAACATCAATCAAACAAAGCACACTTTTGGGCCCTCTGGCTAAGGGCAGTTTGTTTGAAAAAAATCACTGCTGTCTTTACTTAGCTCTGGAGTAAAATTCACTTTCCAACATTACGGAAACTCTTCACATCTTGATTGTGCTAGTGTCAATTATTGTTGGAATACACCCCCATCATATAAGTGAAATTCCCTTAAGTACAGAATAAAACAGAAATCTATCAATCAATCACACTTTGTGCTGGCAAGCCGTCATACCAGTTAGATTACTTTGAGTACGGCATTAAACTGTTATCCAACAAACAAATCCGTATGTGAAAAAAACATCCCCACCTCATATTGTATTCTTTATAAATTGTAGGAGATCTGTGAGTCCCCTGAATTTCTATTGGGAGGAGCCAGCCGATTTGATGTGAAACAAGGAGAACTGGGTAAGTCAATTTAATTTCACAGGGATAAATTACTGCTACAATTAAATAATACCAAATTTTAAAATAAAATTGCATTCTGTCTTCAAGATTTTTTTTTTAACATTAACATTGAGCAAATTTGGATAATTGTTATTTTCTCTTTCGACAAATTGAGCCTTCGTGGCAATTTATTCTATCACATTTGCATAAAGCAGATTTCCGCTTTTATTTAAAGATATTACTAGGTTTGCAAACTTAAACACTAATACAAATAATTTATACAGTGTAAAGTAACGAATTATTATTTTTGGTTTAGTATGTTGATTCTTTCCAACTATTTTTTGAAAACCTGAACTTAATCCTCACAAAACATTCTGTTGGAATACAGCAAATATCTAGGGCCCCATATGCACCATAGGTTTCTTTTTTGTTTGTGGTGTGTTAGACCATGAATCCCTCAATGTTGTTAATTTTAGTGTACTAATTTGATAGTATGGCATTTTAAAAGATTTTTGTGGTTGCTACTATGGTTTTAGGTAGTGTTCTTTAGACTTGCCTACTGTTGTCAGTAAAATAACCCTAAGTGCGCCATCTGGTTACGGGCTGTTTGTTCAGAGAATATGTGTAGAAACGTAAGCTCACTATACTTAGCACTGGAGGTAGATTAATTTTCCAACAAAGCGAATCCCTTCACATATTAAAGTTGTGTTAGTGTCAATCACTGCTGGGGTGCCCCCTTTATCATATAATCAAAATGTATTTAGCTTTGAAAATGGCGTAGGAAGTCAAACAACCAACCTTCCTATGTACATCTCATGAGTTCAAGTCCCGCTTTCGACCATCAGGTCACATCATGTGGTTCCGGCAATCATGGGGTTTTCATTTTCCCCCATATTTAATCAAAGAACAGTGAGAAATGGTTAATCCATCGTCCTAGAAGTTTAATACCCTTGAGCACTTTGTTAATCCCAATCAAACCAATATTAAGTCCATCAATCATTAACTTGTACTAACTTTGATTCAGGTGATTGTTGGTTATTGGCGGCCATTGCTTCTTTGACCTGCAGCAAAAAACTGCTTCACAAAGTTGTCCCCCCTGAACAAACCTTTGAAGACAACTATGCTGGGATATTCAAATTCCGAATCTGGCACCAGGGGGAGTGGATTGATGTTGTGGTTGATGACAGACTACCCACATACAATGGACAGCTGGTCTTCATGCATTCTGCTGAACAGAATGAATTCTGGAGTGCTCTTCTGGAAAAAGCTTATGCCAAGTAAGACATTTTTACTGATAACAAACAGTAACATACTTGAGGCAAATTCAAAATCATTTTTATATCAGAGCAACGTGATAAATATTGATTTTATAAAAATGGGAGTCCCAAAATGTCAAAAACGGGAGCATTGGATGCTGTCTTCTAATATAGTAGTCTTGTAATGGATAAATGTTTGAGGAGGACCTCCCCTTTTAATGACTAAAATACCTCCCTTGCCAACTTTAAAAAAAACAAACTTTTTAGCGGCAATCAGAGGGGTGGTTTTTACATGGTTTCCTCTCAGTTTTTCACAGTAATTAGGCAAGGAGCAGTCTGAAGTGGACAATCAGTCTCCATATATGTTAAATACCTTTGAGTAGGACGTTAAACCCCAATCAAACAAAAAATCTTTACTTTGAGAAACTTTGGAAAATGATACCTTCGATGCTAATTGACTTGTACCATACTTTTCTCACAGGTGTGTACTGCTCATGTGTTCAAGTCTGTCTTGTCGATGCTTGTCAATTAATCATGGTGTTAAAAAAAAGTTTTTAAAAAATGTATATTTTTATGTTGAGAATTAAACGATAAGTTTTGTGTTCATCTGAAGGTTTAAAAAAACCCATGGTTTTTGTTTGTTTTCGGCCCGCGGCCGTGGCTCAGTAGTTAGCGAGTGTGCTTTCTAAGCCTGCTTGGATGCACAGGATTGAGTCCGTCTGTTGACCCTCAGGTATAAGATTGAGTCACAAGATGTGGCATTGACAAGCGTTGGGGTGGTTTTTACAAGGTTTCCGCCTGGTTTTCTACTGTATTAAGGCTAGGAGCAGTGTGAATTGGACAGTCCATTGTCATATAAGTCAAATACCCTTGAGTACAGCGTTAAACCCCAATCAAACAAACAATCTGTTTATTTTCAGGCTGAATGGTTCCTACGAGTCCCTGAAGGGAGGTAGCACCAGTGAGGCTATGGAGGACTTCACCGGGGGTGTCACCGAGATGTTTGATCTCAAGTCGGCACCTACCAACATGTTCCATATCATGAACAAAGCCTTTGAACGATCTGCTCTCATGGGTTGTTCAATTGACGTGAGTCAAGTTAATATTTTTTATTTTTATTTGTGCCCTCTGGCTAAGGGCAGTTTGTTTCCCGTCATGAACAGGTAAATGGGAGGCAGCTTCCTTTTGCCCTGGGCCCTCTTAACAGACTAAATACATTAACTGTTCTGAAAATCGACAATGGTTCCAGCAAACCCCTTTCACATATATGTAATCCTGAGTATTCAAGCTTTCCACAAATATATACATATATATGGTACACATTTATATTCTTATAAGAGACTAAATAACGCAGGTGTTCTGAAAATCGACCAATAGGTCCAGCAAGACTGTCAACACCACCAACAAGTTTATATATCTATCTGAACAGGAAGAGTTTCTACATGTTTTTTGATTTGTGTCTTTTTCTTTCTTTCTCCAGGCTGATCCAGGCCAGTTGGAAGCTGAATTGGAAAACGGTTTAGTCATGGGACATGCCTACAGTATTACCTCAGTTAAAATGGTAAGTACGCAGTACTACCTCTGTCTTCCTGGTTTTCATCATGTAAGTGAAATACCCTTGAGTACCAGGCCTGTGTTCTTGGGGAGAACTAACTGAATGGGGTCTTCCCATGGTTATGCAAACTCATTTCCCAACTTGTTTGGAGTGTTCGTCTAAATTTGCAATTTACTATTGATTTTGTCAAATTTGGTAATTCTGATCATCGGGGAAGTTTGTATTATTAAGCCATTTAGCTTTAATTTCATATGTACATTTATGTATTTAAGATATTGGGCAAAGCAGTGGCAAATGCTAATGTTATTTTATCTTACAAAATTTTAGAGGACCTATTTTACAATTCTGCCAGAAAGATTACAGCACAGGCCTAAGTATGACGTTAGACCCAAACGAGTCTCAAACTTTTATTCATCAACGCCGTAGAGCCTGGGCTGTTGTTTAGCGGTTCTATCTACTTACATATCATTGTGTAACTTGTGTATGTTTTGACAGGTTGACATCCAGACATCTCGAATCTCTGGTCAAATTCCTCTAGTGCGAGTCCGAAACCCCTGGGGTAACCAAGCTGAGTGGAACGGATCCTGGAGCGACTCGTTAGTATAACATCAACTTGAACTTTTCTCAGTATTTATTCCAAAAGCTGAAAACATGATGTTCAAAACTATGTCATTGCAGTGTACTGCACATGGTGTATTTAATGATTTTCTCGAAGTTTAACAATTTATTTTACATCAAATGCATGGTATGACTTTACATATGCTATAAATCCCCTAACCAATCAATGCGAACCTGGGATAAACATATAATTTTCTAGACAGAATATAATATATTTATTAATAATGGTGAGTATGCAAGGGTTGAAAGAAGTTGTTTTCAGGGCCGAAAATAGGCCTCACAGATTCAATAAAAAACTCAACTTCAATATTTCTCCTTTTCAACCACGAAGATTTAATATTTTATCGAAATTAAATTTAAATCAGAGCTTTTATTTAAAATACATAGGGTTTTCAAAACATCAAAAGGCTGTCAAGTAAACTAAAACTTAAATTTTTTAAAATTACTACATGTTTCATAAAACTGTTTTTATCATACTCTCATACAATTTGCACTGTAGGAACATACATTTTTCAACTGAGAAATAGCCTTCTGGGGAAGGGCAGTTGTTTCCAACATTATGGAAACACCTCACTTCTCTGTTGTGCTAGTGTCAATTATTGTTGTAATACCCCAGCATCATATAAGTGAAATACCCTTAAGCACGGCATAAAACACCAATTAACCAATCAATCAATCAATCACATCTTGGTTGTGCTAGTATCAACTTTTGTTGGAATACACCACTATCATATAAGTGAAATACTCTTAAGCACGGCGTAAAACACCAATCAATCAACTAATCATCAACTGAGAACTTAACTTCTCACTTTTTGTGTCAGGCTACATTACCCAGCTATTCTATAGGCCCTAAATGTATTGATCTTACAGGTATAAATACTTAGCGATGAAATTATTATACAAATAATTTTGTTCCACAGTTCTCGTGAATGGCAGCTAATATCACAGGAGGAGAAAGAAGAACTTGGATTAACTTTTGATGATGATGGTGAATTCTGGTAGGACCTTTATTACCTTTCCATTGATTTTTACTCAGAAGAGGGGTCTTAAACCCCAATCAAATGAACCAATCGATTCAAAAGATTGAGGCTTTCAAAATGGTTGCTAGAAGAGTCCTGTCATCATAGTATTTGGAATAGTGTTGCCTTAAAAGCACCTCACTGACCTTACTCAAAATATAATGCCCCGTGAGGGAGCGGGTGGACTATGGCCCTGCAGAATACTCCCTCGGCTTCCATCAGTCGGTCGTAAGGTGCGAGAAAAGAGGTTGCTTTCTGTTGCCCTGGTGTTCGCAGAGATAAAGGGTAACAGGAAGCAGATTTGTTTGTGCTAGGGTCAATTATTGTTGGAATACACAGCCATCATATAAGCAAAATACCCTTAAGCACTGCCTTAACACAACTCAATCAATCCAGTTATGCTTTTGCTACTGTTGATTATCATTGGGAAACACTGCCGTTATAAAAGTGCAATAGCCTTGAGCACGGTGTAAAACACCTATCGCTCAATCAATCACTCAATCAGTTGAACCTACATATTTTCTCAATATTTTATTTGCCAGGATGTCCTATCAAGATTTCTCTGGTAACTTCCAAAAGTTGGAGATTTGTAATCTCGGTCCAGATGATCATACAGAGGAGGATGATGAAGGAGAGGAGAGAAAGAGATGGCAGGTCACATCGAATAGTGGCAGCTGGGTCACTCCATCCACAGCTGGAGGATGCAGGAACTTTCTCAGTATGTCCACATCTTTGCGCCACTTGAAGATTAACTTTCCAACATTATCAAAACACTTATTTCATGGTTGTGTGTGTGTCAATAATTGTTGGGATACATTGCTGTCATAAGGGAAATACCCTTAAGCACGTTGTAAATCTCCAATAAATCAATCAAAATTTGTGTAGATTTTGATAGGGCATCTCCAAATAAACTGTCACTAAACCCTTTTGCTATAGACAGTTTGTTTGGACAGTAGCAGCGTGGTCTTTACTTAGCATTGGAGAATTAAGTTTCCATTATTAGCAAAACATTTTACATTTTATGGTTTCGCTAGTGTCAATTATTGTTGGAATACACTGCCATCATATAAGTGTAATACGGTACCCTTAAGTATGGCATAAAACATCAATCAATCAATACTAAAAGCTTTATTTAAGAGAAATGATCTTTAATCTAATCAATTCTGGCTAACAGCAGTTGGTAGTTGGTCTGGACAGTAGCAATGCTGTCTTTACTAACACTGGAGGAAAATTAACTTTAAACTTAATCAAACACTTTACATTTAGGTTGTGCGTGTGTCAATTATTGTTAAAGTATACCCACGCGGCATACAAAAACCAATCTTATAGTCAATTCATGATATTTATATTTATTTCAGACACATTCTGTGCGAACCCTCAATATCAGGTGACCTTGACTGACCCTGATGAAGATGACGAAGAGGAGCATTGTACTATGATTGTCGGCCTTTTGCAGAAAGATCGTAGAAAGAAACGTAAAGAGGGTCTTGACATGCTCACCATTGGTTACTGTATATACAAGGTAGATATATGTGTGGGGCGGTAGCTGTTGTCATATTCAGCCACAAGTTCTATGTTTTCTTTTAGAATTGAAAAACAGACAGGCTGATACCTTGTTCTTTACGTTTCTGTCTGGGAAACGTCTTTGAATTTTCGACTTTACCCACTACTGGTTGCTTCTAGTCTTAATCCATATATACCAGTAGGCCCGCTGCCCTGTCTTAGTGGTTGGCGAGTACGCTTCCTAATCCTACTTGTGGGTGGTCGGAGGGAGCTTCATATTGCCTTGGTTCTCTCAGAGCTTAAGGGGAACAGGAAGCCGATCTGTTCGTGTTGTCTGTATTGCGTCCTGTTGTTGTTGTCCTGTATTTGTCCCGTCCTGTCTTTGTTTGTTGCCAGTGGTGTTGAGGGTGGTTTCCTTCACCCTTTGGGCTGGCACGTCATCATATAAGTGAAATACCCTTGAGTACGATGTTAAACCCCAATCAAACAAGCTAAATAAGGCTAATTGGTGTTTCATAGACTACTACATTATAAGAGATACAGAGCTCCGCATCAGCGCATCTTGTATGTCATAATTGATGAATATGAACATTTGGTATGGGAATCAATAGATTTGGGAAAGATCATAGGTTAATATGGTAAATGACAGATTTATCTCCCCCTTCTTGAGCTTTAAAATTTTGTCTCTTTGGAAAACTTTCCATTGTAAATTTATATATAGATTTATAATGTTATCTTAACTCTTATCACCTTTGTTTAACACGTTGTCGTCATTGTGTACTTATATAAAAATAAGTTTTACATACACATACTTTAAGGTCGTTTGCTCTAAATTGCAAATCCACATGTACATGTAGTCTATTGATACATGTAGCTATCACATGATTACAGTTTTAGCTAAATTTTGTAAAAAAAAAAAAATTCTGACAGTTTTGGGGAAGAGTGCAGAGTAATTCTTTGTTTAAAGCATCAAAATGGCTGAATAATGAAGGCTACTGTCTTAATGAAAACTACAGTAGACATCGCTAAAAAATCTGAATGAATATTGGGGGAGGTTGGAGGGAGCTTCAGGTTGCCCTAAGATAGGGGGATAATTTGTTTCTAAACCCACTTACTATGGGCATGCTTACAGCTGGTAAAAGTCAGATAGTTAACTTACAGCGCTACTTCCGGCTGAAATGACCCCTATATTCCTTGAAAGGTTACCATTAAATATACTTAAATATGGTACCGACCTATCGTTATGCCTTCCTACAACCACTGGCTGCTGACATTTTGGGCGTGGCCAGCTCTGTCCTGACATCATGCGACTAACACTCTTGTGCGTTACGCGTTAATAACATGTGTGAACCAAAGACCTATATAGCTGAACTGTCAAAGGTTTAAACAGTCGACTACAGGTCTCGTGAGGTAGGCCCTTTTTTGTCCACCACTATAGTAGGGGGGGGACTTAGAAATGCTACTCGGTGTCTGTCCGTCCGTCCGTCCGTCTGTCCGTCCGTCCGTCCATCACAAATGCTTGTGAACACGCTAACTTGAATACAAATTCACTGATTAACTTCAAACTTGGTATGTAGCTTCCACCTGCTAAGAGGACGGATGGTATTGCAAATCACCAAATTCTGTTAAACTCAATGGCCATTATTACATAATTTTACCATATTCATGTCTGTATGTGCTGTGAACACGATAAGAAGAGAATAAATTCTCAGATTAACTTAAACTTGGTATATAGCTTCCTTTGGTAAAGACGGCGGATGGTATTGCATTTCACAAAATTCCCTGAACCAAAATGGTTGTTATTACATAATTTTAGCATATTCATATCTGTAGGTGTTGTGAACGTGATAAGTAGAGAATAAATCAATGGATTAATTTGAAACTTGGTATGTAGCTTCCTCTGGTAAAGACGGCAGACAGGATTGCATTTCACCAAATTCTGTCAAACAAAATGGTCACTATTACATAATTTTAGAATATTCATGCCTGTATGGGTCATGAACACGATAAGTAGAAAATAAATTCACATTAACTTCAAACTTTGAAGATAACTTCCTGCCTTTAAGATAATGAATCGGGTCACTCAAATGTGACTTCATTCCGTAAAACAAGATGGTCGCCATTGCATTACTTTATAATAGTCATTACCGGTACTGTATATGTTGTGAACACTATAACTGTATAACAAATTCACTAATTAACTTGGAACTTGAAATGTAGTCTCCTCTCATTAATATAACAGACGGTATTGTATTTCATCAAATTCCGTGAAATAAAATGGCCGCCATAGCATAATTTTACAATAATCATATCTGTATTTGTAGTTAACATGGTGCCTCTTCCACAAATTCTCGGAGTAACTTTAAATATAGTCTCCTTTTAAGACAAGAGATAGGATTCAATTTCATCAAATTCTGTAAAACAAAATGGCCGCCAATGCATCATTTTGACATATACAAGCCTACATGTTCTGAACATAATCATTTTGAGATCGAATTCACAGATTAACTTGAAACCTGAATTAGCTCTACTAAGACATAGGATAGGATTGCATGTTCTCAAATTCTGCAAAGCAATACGGTCCCCATTGTATAATTTTTCAATATTCACACATACATGATAATTTCTCCAAATTTCGCAAAACTTAATGGCAGCCGTTGCTTATTTTTAATGTATGCAAGCCAAAAGGGCCCTCAATCAAATTCAGATATTTACTTCAAACTTGGCCTTTTCTAGTAATGCCATAGATGTTCCTGTATTTCACTAGATATCACAACAAATATGGCCAACATTGCATATAGCACCAAAATGGTGATACAAAATGGTTCTTTGAAAAAAAAAAAAAATAGTTCTCAAACAAAAATAGGAAAAGGAGATTTGACGGGGATGATAAGCATATATTTTCAAAAAAAAACTCTAGTGGTGGACCTGCTAGCTACTCAGCTTGTTTCATATTTATTTTTCCAAAGTTGAACAATTTTTTCACTGCAATTTGCATCGTCCATATTACAAGGCATTTGAGTTTTTCACGTCTTTCCAAAATTTGCAACAGTTGTTATTATACAAAGACATAGCCATTTCATCAGCACGCAAAGTATTTTCAAGGCGCTTACATGTTCGAAGTGCATACTTGAATTGGCGTTGGGTAGTATTCATATGATCAGCTATTGGCCCAGTCTGAACTACCATATTCATGCCACAACAAAAAAGCAGAATGAGCAAGAACATGTAGATCACTAAGGGGATCATTCGATCCTGATACATTAAACTGTCTGGTACTTTAAGTGTATTGGCCAAATGATTCATTACTCGCCCCTTTTAGAGTAAGTAAAATTTCATCGTAGTACTTTTCAAGCTGCTCATGGTGATCACTACTACCATTAGGGTCTCTACAGTTAATAGCGTCTAACAGTACTCGTAAGTCGTATTACTTATTACACATGTAGAATTGTAGTTATTAATATTATTATCATTTATTTTGCTCAAAAGTTTATTAAGGGACTTCGCTAGGCAGGTTTTGTTCAATGCCTACATTATATTGACAATGAAGTGTTGTCCCGGTGGCTAAACTTTATTATGTTTGGATTGACAAGCCACTCCCATGTACGTCAGCTTATAAGTTCTTTAAGTTGTAAGAGACTGAAGTGTGACCTTATAAAGACAACTATTGCCGATTGGCAGGGTGTAATGACTGTTAATGGCAGCTGTCATCTATTTTGGCAGGAAAAATGCAGATACAATTGGAATCTGCAATAGTTCAGACCTCAAAGAGAACAGCTTTTCTTTCATTGGTTAAAACTTGTTCACTTGCAAATATCCTCACTGTTTTTATCTGCGACTGAGCAGCTCTATAACTCACTCTGTCTGTCGGATGGTCGGTCTGTCGGTCCCTGATGACGACGTGAACAGGATAGAAGCCAGACCGCTTAAGATAGAGAGTTCAAATTTGGAATGCAGCTTAATATGATGCTTAACTACACTCCTATTGAAAATGGTATTATTCTGAACAAATTTCAGATTTCCATGGCAACAAATATGTCCACATCTGTCACTTTTAAGCATGTGAACTATGAAGCCCACCCGCTTAAAACAGAGATTTTAAGTGCAGCTGAATATGATGCTAAACTACTTAAATATCACATTTTGCCATGCTTAATCGGCTAACATTCTAAATAACCCCTGTCCAGTAAAGAAGAGCTTAATGTCGCATCTATAGTGATTCTACACTTGTTATGATATCATTAAAGAATATTATGTCGATTGATTTGGTCGCTCTAGGCCTGCCGGTATGTGGCCAATACACAATCTAAAGTTGAGCTACATATCTCATCACGGCATGTCGGAACAGCCTTTGA
>JAVFBW010136370.1:0-13296 GCA_034783835.1 Mopalia ciliata
CTAGAAGCCTTTACATCGCTGATGTCGACGCCGATGCCAAGGGTATGACATAAGCTCTCCTTACTTCGTACAGACGAGCTAAAAAAACATTTGTGGCATTAGATTTTCTACAAAAATTCAAGTCGCAGAAGCAGTTACAATTTCCTCCTGCACATGGAAATCAGCCAAAAAGCTACCGGCTCGCAAGTGAACACAGCTCCCATACATAAGCTTACTCACATAGTATTAAGATTAGAGGTCTAAACATTTCATAACAGTTTGTGTTGACTTGTTGTAGGAAAAAAGATTGGGTCAAAACCTGAGCAGCAGTAAATACATGTACAACTATTGACATAATAATTTATAACACTTGACTTTGTTCATAAAGATGTTTATGAATGGTAAATTAAAAAACAATAAAAATATGTTGACAAAATACTGAATGGTTGTCTAGATAAAAATGTATGCTACATATTATACCAATGTGAGACTATAGATATACACAAACAAACGGAGAACTGTGTTATATGAAGCAATAATTCTAAACAGTGGCCATACAAATCATATTGTTTGTTTTATAAGGGTATAAGCACTCCTGGAAATCCTGCGACCATGCAAACCACAGTTGAGTGAAATCCTATATCTGGTAAGAAAAAAAAAAAAAAAAATTTAATTTCAATTTTTTCACAAGACCAACTTTAATGTGGATGTCAAACAAAATAAAGTTGAATTTATCGCATTAAAGTTCAACCTAAGGTAAATGATGTTTAAGATTGTTTTGGAACTGTATTTGTTGTATGTAGAATCTGGTGAGAAATTTTCAACCTGAAAATTATTGATAGCGAGAAAGTTTACATTTTTTTCAGAGGTGGGTATAACTCGGAATTAAAGGTTATTTCACACATGACAGCGTGCAAGCCCAATGGGTGAAGAAACCATCCCCAACACCAAAGACAGCACAGAAACAATAGTACAGGACAAAAACAGGATGCAATAGATTCACATCAAAAATTGATTGTATTAGTGTACATATTGCCCCTTAGCTTTGAGAGTACCAGGGCAACATTAAGCTCCCTCCCATCACTCCACCATACAAATCAGTGGTTTGTTTGTTTGTTTGATTGGGGTTTAACATCATACTCAAGGGTATTTCACTTACATGACGACGGACACAAATGCAGAACATCACAAACAAATCTGCTTCCTGTTACCCTTTAGCTCTGTGAACACCAGGGCAACAGAAAGCTACCTATTTTCTCGCCTCTTACGATCGACCGAGGAAGCCGAGGGAGTATTCTGCAGGGCCATGGCCCACTCACTCCCTCAAGGGGGGCCCCTGGGGAAGAAGCCGCTCTCTGCAGGAATTTCGTTCGCTGCTTGTCATACTCTGACTTATCTTTCCACAAGTCAATTACAGTCTTTGACTGTTCAGTTGTCAAAGGTGTGGGTTGGTCTCTCTAGCTTACTAAGAAGCACCCGGGAATATCCTGGAATATTATCAGGGTCAAGGTCACTCTGCAAATAATGAACAAGAAAACACATTAAGCACCTTAAAAGTAGTATTTTCTCCAATAATCAAGTTTATCATAATGGTATTTTAAGAAAGTTAGAATTAATTTATATCAGCTTGTGACAACCATTTATCGAAGCACTTTGCAAACCCTATATAAATGAAATCGGCCTCCTCTTTGCAATTGCCATAGAGCTGATAATGTAGCAAGTCACTGGTCTAAAGCTTGTTTAATTATACAGCAAATATGTAAAAGGCCTGTAACTTTGAACCTTTTTAAGTTATTTCATGTATAGACTTACATCATCAGCAATGGGTTCATCTGACATCACAGCGGCAGACACTTCCAATGGGCCTTGGAGTTGTCTTGAACCTGTAAAAAAGAAGAGAAAAAAAACTTAGTTCACACTTTCACATATATTTACACTATTTTCAGATGTTTTAAAAATGACAAACAGTAGTGTAAATGTGATACAAAAGAGGGCAATAACAACAGACCTTGTGCTGTATAAGAGTATCCCATTATTTAACATTACATATGGGAATCAGCACATTCTGTCGAAAAATAACATTTACTCACTTGAACTTTGAGTGGATGTGAGAACAGGTGGACATAATTCAGATGATTGCTCCAACTGCTGACGACTTGAAAGAATGAAGGGATGCATAAATGAACAAATAAATCAACTAAGAAATGAAACAACTACAGGCAGTTATTTTTAACTCATCTTACAGGACTTTCAGGAGTAAACTAATGCATTTTTCACAGACTTTCTAGGGAAACAATGGTCTCTGACATTAAGTGAACATTTTGAAATTTACTTACAAATAGATAAATGTTGTCATAAAAACTCTCAAACATTTTATTTAGAATTATTTGCTGATTATGTACACCTGGAGCCAATGCTCTGTACTCTCCATCACAAGGAATGCTAAGTATAGATTTTGGTGGTTGATCTAGTTTCTGTGGAGTAGTGGGCCCCAACATCGGAACTGTGACATCCTGCAGTACAGTGGGCTCCACAAACCCTTCATTATTCTCTTCTTCCTCACCATCAAGGGTATCCTCCTCTATGGTTTCAGCTGCTAGCAAGTAATTTAAGTCTCCATCATTCTTTTCTCCACCAGAGGACTGAGAAAAGAAGTATTCCAGACCTAAAAGCTCCCCTACAATAACAAAGAAGTTTCAGTTATTTATTAAAGTTACAACTGACATTTCTTTTAGATGCAAAACAAATTGTCATACATAATCCACAAATATTTAATTTAATTAATCACCAGGCCTCACTTCTACTCAATCCAGTGTTTGTTATTGTTGTTCTGTAATTTACAACCGTTACATTATGCTATTATTCATAAGCCAAAATCGGTATAATTCAGTACCTGTATACTTTTTAGGTGGGGTATAATTTGGACAGATTTCCCTCCCCAGCAACGCCAATGCAAGCTTCTTCACTGCTTGCTGTAGTGGGCCAGAAAGAGGAAAGAGGTCTATCACTGCCTTGGTCAGCAAGTGCATCTCGCTTCCTGTCTTCGTTCCACCGATAGACCCCATCCAGAAGATACATTTGGAAATTAACATCACTGGCTAATGTACCTGCAGCATAGAGTAGAAGATTATTATTATGATACGAGAAAGCTCAAAACGCCTACAGGTACAACTGATTGATATCCATTTTATTTGTTTGTTATTTATTGCTAAAATACACAAAGAAGTGTGTGGTGTTTCTGAACTAATATATTAAAAAACCAAGATGTCTCACTAGATTGGTTGTTTGTTTGTTTTTATTGCTATGCTATGTGTATTTCACCAAAGTGTCACTGGTGTCAAAATAGATGAGACAAGACATGGAAAAACCCTCACTCCCTGATGGCCCTTAGGTCAGGGTACATCAGAGCATCAGGAAGTTCCTCACAAACTACCTCACTAAGTATATTACTGTATGTGTCCTAAGATTAAAAACATATTTAGTAATTATTACCTGGGATAAATCTGGCCATATGTAAATGAAAACTTTCCAGGCTTGTTGATCCTCTTGCACATCGACCAGAGGGCAGTTCCACCCCTCCCCTCCTGACTGTCCCAACCCTCATGTAAAGTTGTATTCCTTTAGGGTCCTGAATACAACCAACATGGCAACTCTGCTGGATCCAAATGTCTTGAATCTTGATGCTATCTATAAGAGGGACACCCAAAATATCAAGGCCATTTTCCGCGTCCTTAGACTTAAATGAGATCAGACAAGAGGCCCGCCATTTCTTCAACCCATGAGTCACTCGCTGGCAATGGAGGGCCAGCTCATCTCTGGTAATAGAGTTCATTACATCAGAGTCTCTTGGGTTTGGAATGTGTTGGCTAACCAACTGTAAACGCTTGGCTCTTTTTAGCTAATTAACATCTTCTTCCTCCCATCGAAAGATGCAGTGGCTGACACGCCCCATAAATAAATACACCATAGCATGGATGAGCATCAGTGGTGCAGCCCACTGCCAACCGTCGTATGAAGTGCCAGATATCTAGTCTGTAAAAAAGAGTCAGATAACAAACGAATAAATAAGAAAGCAGAAAACTAATCCACAAACTAAAAGTTGACTTAAAAAAGGATTATCAGTGTAAATGTGAAATCGTAAAAGTCCTCTTGATATAGCTTATAGGTTACATGTGTTGCACTAAGCTTAGATACTCTTATTTTTAAACAATAATAAAATAATTTGTGTCAATTTTCACCTTTTAAAGAGATAAAAATATACCATGTGGACAAATACAAATAATTATGGGTAAAACTTAATTATAATATTTCTACCTGACAGTAAGAGCAGGCCAATCCACAAAATATTTAGAAACAGCACTGCTTCCACAGCAATCTCTGTCCACGTAGAGAAGATGAGGAGGAGGTACATCAGCATCTCCATAACGCCGCATGATGCCATCAATCATGGGTTTCAATCCCACTCCCTCGCCAGTGGTGAGAACAGTCACGAGAATTTGCCCATGCTCATTTCCAATATTTGTTGCCCACATGGCAGTTTTAGCACTCTTCCCTGGAAATTTCAACAAATTAGATTCTTCGTAAGTCTTTATAGCTTTTTGGCTAAGCATATCACTTTCATGGCATCACATGTATGTTTATAGAATATTTATAAAAAGCACATTTTAAACATAGTTGGTTTTTGCGTACCTTGACTTCTTTGTACCAATGTAAGTATATTGGAAAGTACAGAACTAAATACAATATAACTTATTCTAAAATAAAATAGAAAAACAAATATCATGGGTTCTTCAGACTACCTGAGTGGTCCATTGAAAAAGCAAATATTATATTCACCTGCCAGTTTCTTGGTGATTTTTTTGGTCGAATCAAGTTTTAGCACCTCTCCGAACTGGGATGTGATGCTGGCTTTGATGTACTCAAGCCTCTGTAAGACATCAAGCTGGTACACCTTCATCAGCCACCGGTGCCTGGGTATTGTCAGCATATCTGGCAGTTCTTCAAAATTGGATGGAACAACCAGACCGGCCAAAGCTGCTGTTTTATATTTTTTACACTCTGTCAGATAATGGTGACACTGTCGAAGGTGATTATCACCATGCTCCTCTTCTAATTGACGACAAACCATGCTGCTACTGTTGCCAAGGCCCCTATTTCGCAGCAGCGCCACCACCTTTCTGTCACAAGCAAGTCTAGCGGTGAGGATGCATGGAAACTGCATCTGGTGGTCATTGTCCAGTTGCCTCACCAACCCATGTGCCCATGATATAACCTGTGCAAATTAAATGAAAAGGCTTAGAAATGAAAAATCATTGTTATCAAATATTTCTATTCAGTCATGGACTTAATTTTGACACAAAGAAAACATATTGACTACGGTATCACCCCAGGTCTATATATTTTCTTAGGACAATATCTACAGCTTAGGGACCTGACAAACAATGAATTATTATGTAACACATTGTTCATTGTCAACATTAGCAAGATAGACAAATAAACTTAACATTACACACACACTTATGCAAGTACAGGCGAATTCTACATCCCTTTCTTCACTTTTTTGTGAGGAGATAATTATATTCACCTTTCTCCCACAAGAAGAGCATCTCAGGTACTCAGCTGCTATGATATAGTGGCAGTCTACATCTAATACCATTCTAGTCTTTTGGTGTATACCAGCCCTGGTCAGCACCCCATTACAGTCAGTAACTCCACTGTCATCCCTGTGGGGACAAAGAAGCCGGACACCCCAAATGTTAACCGGCATCCATAGAAACAGTCGATGAGCAAAAAATCTGTCCACCTTGTTCCTCACACTAGGAGACTGACTTGATGGAGGAGGTGTATGCCAGAGCTGAGTGAACTGCTCTGAACGAAACTCAATCCTGTTGTTTGTGGGATTTATTTTAAAGAATTTTTTGGAAATCCATTGTTGGTCCACTTTTGGAACTGTTAATTTCCATCCCTGGTACAAAAGGGGTCCTAAGGATGGGGTAGGAGGAGGAGGAAGAGGAGGGTCTGCAACATGAGAGCATAAAGTAATGATGATACCAATTCAATCCATGTGACCAGTGTGGTTTAATTTAATTCTACTTTTTTTTTTACACTAGAATGAGTGACGAGCAATTGTTTCTCCCAACAAAAAATTAACTAAATACACGGAATGACAATAAAATAGACAAATTAGTTCAAAAATTTAAAATAATTATAACAGAGCCAAAGTTGTATGTTTTCAAAACATTATTCCTAAACAATAAATCTAAATAACATTTTGATGATCCTGAAATTTCTAATATATTCCCAACAAACATAAGTATTTGATTTTAAATGCAAAGATAACTATCAGAGGCCTTCACCTAGCCTCACCTGTTAAGGTGTGGAATAAGAAAGATATAGTTTAGGCCATTCACAGTAAATGTCTCAAGGGCTACTTTTTTCAATGGAAAAAAAAAAGGATTGATGGAGCCAGAACCAAGCAGGCGATGGAATTTGAGATTAAAGATATTAACTTCTAATGACCTTCGAGTCCCAGTAAAAAGCTTATATAAGTGTGATTCAGATCAATCAAGAAATGTTAAATGCAAAGCAAGCAGGTAGGCTACAGTCATAGTTGAGATAAATACTAGCATACACAAGCTTTCACCAAAGTTGCACCAAGCTACAACAACATACAAATACTTACCTTAACTAAACCTGCCAACAATATAAAATTTTGTGTTTAAGTCACAGACTGCTGAATAACTTCAAAACAACAAATATATAGTATTTTTGTTATTTTGGGATAACACTTTCTTAGTTTCAACAGATTCTAGTTAAGAAAATTTTGCAGGTTGACACCTGTCTGGGAATCGAACCCACGACCCTCAGAGTTAGGCAACAAATATATATTTAGCTATGGCTATCCGACTACATTAAACTCCACTGTAGCTTGTTGCCATTACCATTATACACAAAAGCAAAGAAACAAATACACCTATGTCACTTTACTTTTGTGTATAATGCAGTGCTTAAGGATATTTCACCTGTATGGAGGTGTGGTAAGAGTACTAGTTTGATTTACATTTCACTGCCTACACATAGGTCCAAACCAATTAAATCAATTAAAAAATGAAGGCTTTATTCTATATTTACCTGTAACTTCAGTTGATTCCATCTGTTCTAGAAATGCAACAAGCTCCCTGTCTTCAGTTGATGCCCTACCTATATAAAGACATAAACAGGCATTAATTAAACATGTAAATGCTAATAAATGACACCCACCCTAGTGAATTTATACCATTAGCATGCCACTACAAGTACAAAATGAGATGTGATACAGAAGTTTCTTTTAAAAGATTTGAATGTTTATCACTTGTAATTTTCACAGCACCAATCATCAAACCCTGAATGTTAGACATTACATGTAACTTAACCAAAGACATTATTATCTAATATCTAAGACTATTACAGGCAGTAAATGATCCATATGTTGACCATTAACACAATTAACACTGCAATACTTGCCTGGCGTGGCTACTTGGGGTGTCACCAAAGAAGGAGGTGGGACATCTACAACAGGCATTCGAGTTGGGGGAATATCTATGAATAAAGTACAGAATAAAATTACAGAGTTTAAAAAAAAGTAAAGGAGTCCAATAAAACATTGTTTGTTTAATTATGTATGTATTTATACATTTATATGCACACCATGATCAGTTTCCGTAAAATAATATCTTATGACAAAGTAAATTTGGAGAAAGTCACATGTAAACAGAGAGGAAGTTATATGTAGCTACCCAGTTTTCTCAAAGAAGGCCAAATGAAACCACCATGGTTCAAAGGGAGAAAACTGGTGTTCCATGCTTAAACTTGAAAATATCTGATCATGAATAATACAAAGGCTCAATAACCAACATTATTGCATCAGTAATACTTACTTGGTTTAACCTTAGCTGGAGAAACAAGTGTCCTGACTTTTTTCTTGAGCACATTTGTTGGGAGTTGGCGTCCAATCAAAAGACTCTTAAATTTTGATGGACCTTCACCAGTTGTGGTGGTAGATTTTGCTGATTTCTCCCCTCTTTTCTTTTGAATAAGGATGCGTCCCTCCTCGAACATATGAACATAGCGCTACAAATATACAAAAATATAGTCTTACTCACTAACATGTCAGGATTTGGCAGTCCAAAGTTCTATTGCTGGGTACTACTGGTATTAAATAACCAAATAAAAAGGCAGATTTGTACCTGGCAGACTTTGAGGAATGTGTGCTTAAATCCTGTATAAGTCTCAAACTATTCTTCACAAGTATTTATTCTAATAATGAATGCTGTATCTCTAAATGCTGACTAAGGCTATAACCGGTAACACATAAGCGATTGGGAAATTGTTTTGTTAGCTGTTTTACCTTGAGTGAGGATTTGTTTTTAATTTGATGAACACTAGATCTGTCCTCTTTCCCTTCATCACTAATGATCTGTCCAACAAACCATCCAATATAACCAGGAACATTCTCCAACAGCCAGCGAAAACATTTTCCTCTGTATTTCCCACTTTGGAGAATATACTCACCTGAAAATATATGTAGACAGTTCAAAATATTTTAATAAATAGTTTTTCAATAAAGATGATGTTTTATTTAAGAAAACTTTAATTTAATCCTTTTAGCTATTTCTATTAGCCCAGAAAGTTGGGGTGGAGTGAACTTTTTGAGGTAAATATTAAAGTGTTACTTCACTTACTTGTGTAAATTTTGCAAAAATATATTAATTTAAGTGACAGAGCCTATTTAAAGTCTCACTAGCCATCAAATGGGCTTTAACTATTTATAAAAGGAAAAAAAAAATAGATGAATTTATGTATTTTCCCCAGGTTGACAAATTCCGCATGACATAAATTGAAAGTTGTCATGTCTTTTTCTCCAAGTCAAAGGTTTTTTTGTGGTATTACAAAAAAATAAAAGAGAACGTCAGCTCTTGTTGGAGATTGCTTGTCAACAAAGTGTTAATCAATGTTTGTTCACCTTTTAAACAGTATTAAGCAGTTTTCATGTAGCTTTGAACAAATAAGGGCTCTTATAAGGCTACATAGCGTATACAAAAGGTAAGCAACAACACCATATCCAACACTTAAAATGTGAGAGTATAATTATTCAGTGGGAATCACAGTTAACTCTGTATAATGTTTAAAATTGTGGTTTATCATTTCTCCTGCCTGAATTTTGAACACAAATGGACAAATCTAGCAAGCCACAAGATATTTTTATCTGATTAAATCAGTACTAATTTCAATGAAATACAGCTAGCAAAATACATACCAAGGACATCTTTTTCATCAGTCACATCACCTTGTCTGGCCCTCACTCTCTGTTTTGCTTCTTTCTCAATTAAAGCAGCACTAAGTGGCGGTGACCATGCTGGTCGACCAGTAGCAGACAGTCTACCCTCGGCAGAATCTGTAAGAAGCAGCTCACCTACACTGTTCCTGCGAAATTTGGGGTACAGAGGACCTGCCATGCTTCTGGGAAGAATACAATTAAATTGAATTAAACTGGACTATGGTAGCTAGCAATACAACAAAGCAGCTAACTATAACATATGTCAACTATCTGTTACACTTATATATATATAGGAGGGAAGAAATGTTAATTCTCTGATGTCACAGTTGTTTTTACAGATACTTATAGGTCAGAGTCTTATGATATGAGAGCTACCAAATACACAAGTGTCATCATATGGACAACACTGCACACAGATAAACTCACAAACAGTCTACTAGTACCAGACATAATGCTGAGAATAGAAAATTTGGATATTGAAATTTGGTAACTGCTAGCAATGCATTTTAATAACTGTCATTAGAAATGTGCATACAATGTAGATAAATAGATGGTTAAGACTTGAATAAATTGTATTTGTTGTTGTAAGGATCAATATCACCTAGCCTAACTGCTCTCAGTAAAGGTTTACCCAAGTATTACATAATATCTATAATCTGCTAGCAGTCAGCAGACGATAAGTTAAGTTAAACATCTATGATACCTTTACAAAATAATCCTACAGTGTGTTTATAATGAATGCCAGTATGTTGATCTTTATCATCACAAACCCTAACCATATCTTCTGAATTGTATAATATATTTTTATAATTAACATTTGACATTATTAAATGTTAACCAATAGATTTCCTTTCAACTAAAAATTCATATTGATATGTTAATGTCCAGCTATAAATACTTGTTGTGTGTTTGTAAATGTGACTGTTGAAGATGGTTTAAATCAAAGAAATATAGTCATAATAAATTGTTAAACATTCTTTATACTTTAAACAATTAATATTGTATTTTGTTGTCTTGTCATAGACAAGAAATGCTAATTCGTGGATGTCACAACTGTTTATATAGATATTTATTTATATTGTAGAATCTTATGACATTAGTTTCAAAATACACACCTGTCATCATTTATGGATAATCATGCAAAGTAAACTTGTCTGTCTTATTGTGTGTCATTTCCTTTGGCAATGGCATGTTTAAATGTTATTTACAGTCGCCGAACCAATTCTATGATGAGACTCAATGTTGTTATATGAAACTCTTATCAATATCAAACTGAGCCTAAAATAATTTTTTTAAAAACAACATAATTACCATACAAATCATTGTTTTTAAGGATAAAGACCAAATATTCACACATGAGCATCAGGTGAAATTTTAGTTTAACAATCAGAAAGAGAGGTTTTAATTAATACCGCAAATTATAATTAAACATAACATTACAGCGGATGTAACCTATATCACCTCATCACCTTGTAGGGTACATGTATAGGCTATTAACTTGTTGATGTTGTTCATCTTTGTTCTGATATTGCCGCGGGTGGTTGGAGGCAGCTTCATGTTGCCCTGGTGCTCTCAGAGCTAAAGGGGAAGAGGAAACTGATCTGTTTGTGATGTCTATCGCGTCATATGTAACTGTACTATGCAGTGCGATGAAGCACAGATACGTGTATGTTACTATGTAGATCTGACGGGACCAGTTTTCGTTATAAAACACCACCGATTTATACGAAGTTCAGCTTTGGAAAATGACCCATAAAAACGCAAATTGAAGACTTATGTAAATACCTAACATCCACCTAGCAAATCCTAAACCAACATGGGCGACTGTCATACATTAGTTCTACGTTTTATTTATCCGTCAATCTTCTGTCACTCTACAGCGTGTTGCTGTTGTTGTCGTCTGCTAATTTAACCGGAAGCTATCTAACCCGGTTTTCATTGGCCTAACCACAATTTGTGGTTTCTACGGCTTTCATTGGTCTAACCACAATATAGGAAAATTCTATGGTTCTGATAGGTCGGTACTTTCTGGTTTGCTTTCTGGTTTGCATGGTTTTCATTGGACGATGAAACCACGACTGGTGAGTGAAATTAGGCCAACTCCAGTGTCCGCCAGATATAGATATATAGAAGTCGATTTTACCGCTCGAATGGTTACATATATGTTCTCACAGCATTGCTTTTCCAGCAGCCTAACTGTTTAATATACTCTTCCTGAAGTCCTAGCATTGTTGCCGTACTGGCGCTACCTATTCTGAAACTGTGTGATGTATACAGTTGACATGGAATACCAGCAAACACTAGAGCTTTCTTTAATATAGCAGTAAACTGATATCTAGTCATAGGTTCAGTGTTAAAATGACGGAATGACAAATATTGTCGGGTTGCTATGACTGGGCAAAGATCTGAGCATTTTAAGCGCATGTAATAAAAGTCTATGGTCTTTTCCATATTGATCTGTTTTTGAGAACCTTAGCCTAACCAGAAGACCTAACTCCTCTGCCGTGTGCTGAAAAGTAATATATGTGACCTGTAACTCTCTATTAGAGTTATCTGCCTCTCCATCTGTCACCAACTCGCTCACTCTAAGCAAACCAAAATAAGCCAACGAATAAACTGCCTTAAATAATATAGCTTCGAAAGCAGAGGAACAAAAAAAGCGAGAGAGAATGAACTATTCTAACAAGGATAGGAAATGTGATTGGTAAACGGCTGTCTGGTTTAGTGTTCGAGCGCCTGAACCCTTCTAGAATCTTTATAATTAACAAATGTCCTGAAGGGTTCTCCATCCCACGTTATTTGTAGGGCTGTCACGATTCGACCTTTCTTTGGTTCGGTTCGGTTCTCGGTTATTTTTTTTCGGTTCTCAATTCTTCGGTTCGGTTCAGTGATCCAAATTAGCAGTCTATAGATATGCATCAGTAGGCTTCCCTACATTCCCGGGTCTATTAGAATGGTCCCCCCTAGGCCTATGCAGCTTGTCTGTCCTGACTTGCAGGTATCATGGCTGTTATCTACAATTCACCGTCCAGGGAGGCCAGGAACGCATGGGATTTTCTGCCAAATGTAATCGAAACTATTCATCATATGTGCGCCATGCATCCCCCCCCCCCCCCTCCCCTGGCGGAATGCCACCATGCCGACTGTGTTTATGAATTTCAACATTACGTAGCCTTACCTGCATGGCGCTGAAAATATAAATCCAAAAAAAATTGCATAGGCCGTCAACCAGCTACCAATGTCTGTGATTGGATTAGCATTACAAATTACTTATGTCTAAACTTAGTGTGTATGCTGGTTCATTAAATTCTTTATTACTCTTCACAAGTAAACCGAAATATACAAACTGTCCACCCCAAATTTTGGCCTTAATATACTCCGGTACATGCGCACTTTTAGACTCGCACACGCTGTGAAGAGGGTCGGGTTCACAGGTTTCAGGAGCCTAGGGTTCACATCGGCCGAGTTGTATCAATGCCTAGGGTTTTCATGTAATTTTGGTCCGAATTATTTGTTTTTGTGGCCCTACAATTTCCAGGATTATCAGACTGCTCCATAACATAATTTGTTAATGTCTAAATGTGTGGTCTGGCCATTTCGACCAAATCATTTATGTTGCTGAAGGCGTCCAATGCCTTCACAAATTGTAAGTTATAAGTTGGATGGCTAGGCTAATTTAACAATAAATTCATAAAAACTTTATAGGCTCATAATAACACAATTTAGCGGATATCGACTAAGTTTATTTAACACAGATATTATAATAAAAGAAAATAAAGGTAAACAAATATTGAAGCTATATAACAAATTAACAATACATATGAATAATTGTTGTCTTCCCATTTTTAGAGGCTATTTGATTGTTTGTTTGTTTGTTTGTTTGTTTGACTGATTGGTGTTTAACGTTGTACTCAAGGGTATTTTACTTATATGACGACGGACAGAAATACAGAACATCACAAACAAATCTGCTTCCTGTTACCCTTTAGCTCTGCGAACAC
>JAVFBW010136392.1:0-22814 GCA_034783835.1 Mopalia ciliata
CGGCTGATCTGGGTGGCATGTATACTGCACAATTTTTGTTTTGAGTAATGCGTTTGATTTTATTTTAATTGGTTAGCATGTCAGGAGTTCACACATAAAAGCGTAAATTTTGGCTGAAAATGAGTAGTCGTTCTCTGGAAATACAATAGTGTGTATTGGGTTTATGAGTAGGCCAATATTGGAGAATACAAACAAATCTAACCGCTTCAAGCGTGATAAAGAATTATAAACATAATTTGAATATCTGGGACAGTCTTTGTTTGCTTGAATCTCAGTGACGTACAACTCTTCTGTATTTACAATATGTCGCTTTTGATTGCCATCTTGTGTAATCTTTTGTTTGGGTTGTACGATATATGACTGAATAAAGTCACATGGTCCATTTCTGAACTTTTCCTCCTTAAGATAAAAAAAAAAATGTATATTGAAATGACAGCATCCAATTTACTTGATTAAACCGGATGCCCCCTGATCTACTTTGTGAAGAAATGGGGAATTGGTTTTTGTTTCCATCGCCAATGTGTAGGGTACGAAGCTTCTGATTCCCTGGTATTTTCAGAGCTTAGACTAAGCTGGTTTGTCTTGTTGTGTCTTTGTATTACATCCTGTCATTGTCCTGTATCGTCTTTTGTTTGTTGCCAATTGTGTCCACTGTGGTTCTTAACACATTGGTCTGATGCACTGTTTTATGAACGAAATAACATTTAGTATGAAGTTAAAACCCAAATAAACAAATTGTGCTCCTACGTATGGGATGTTCACATGCAGGGCTGTATCCAGAGCCATTTTAGTTAGGGAAAACGTATGGGCGCCCAAACTATTTCAAGCCCAAATTAATGTCAATATATTACTTTTTTCCTGTTAAAATAAATCTAAAATTGGATTCAAAACATTGATTATGGTCTGAAGAATTTGGGATAGGAACCTGATGAAAATTTTCTAGAAACTGACCTGACCTTTTAATGTACTTCTGCACCACTTTCAAGGAAGCCTTGTTTTTTGTGATGTGCAATCCTATTACATTTGACCATTTGCTTTTTGAATCGGTGTGCTTCGTTAGACAATAGTTACCCTACGTTAACTGTTATTGATGGGAGATTATAACATGACAATTTTGTTAATAAATGACAATTGAAGCCTGTGCATATATTTAAACTATTAACACTTCTTTTTTAGTTCATCCTACATGGTTACCCTTCTTTGGTGTTACATGTACCTACCATTCCTAAATGATGTCACTCATAACCATTGTTTAATACTACCTTCTCCACCCACTAGTAGACCTGCCTACCTTGTGTATTTTGTATTCATCGTTTATGCTTAATACACAGGTCTGCCAACATATGGAGTACTCCACAAAAAGTAGATATTAAAATACTCAATTCTGAAGACTTAAAAAAGAAACAGAAAATTAAAAGAAAATAACTGAAAAGGAATTTATTTGGTTAGAAAAATACAGATTAATATGGTCAAGAAATACCCTAAAATTCCGTAAATACTTAAAAAGATGTTTTTGAAACAAAAAACACAAAATATTTCTAAAAAAGTAATTTTTGCACATTAATTTAATTCAGCGAGGTATCTGAACTAGACTAGTATACCATTGTTTAATTGATGGATTAACCTTGAGAGTCAATACAGACTAAAACATATGTGTATGTATTGTTGAATATGGCACATTATATCTTATACCCAAAAATATATTCAACTTTTTAAAAAGTTATATATCGAAAAATAATATCTGTATATACATTGCAGCATTTTTCAAAGGTTTGTTTCTGTTATATACCTTTATGCTGAGTACTGGGCTGATTGTTTTAACAGGTCATTTTAATGAATAATGGTCTGTCTGTATATGGTCTGTCTGTCTTTACTATTGGGCAGTTTTGGGCCTGATCATATCAGCAGCAACATTGTTCATGCGAGGGAAATGACTGGTGTACCCCTCTAATTGTCTGAAGATATCTACAGAATCAGTGTTCTGAGTGTGTTCACTTGAACCCAGGATTAATTATCAAAAGGCATTAGATTTGAATTTTCTAGCTTTTGTTTAGGATTCCTTGTTATATCTGTACATTTTGTCCATAGCATATAGGTAATCTGTATATTTTGTCCATAACATATACATAATCAGTATTATCTGTGACCTGAAATTTGCTGGTGGTTTCCTTATCAATGCACTGAGCTAAGTGACAACTAACTGAAAAATCCATATCCTACCTCTCACACTTAATTTTCAAGTTTTTGAAATAGCTTCCAAATTAGTAATTTTATGGAGGAATTTGAGGTGATTTAGGGTAATCAGCACTTATCTAGAGTGTATATGTGTATACGGAGAGTTGGGAGGAAGCATCCTGTTTTCTTTTACCCATTAGGGTGGCCAGCTGTCATGTGAGTGAAATAAACTTGTGTACAGCATCAAACCCCAATCAAATAAACAATGCCAGAGGTGGATTAAGTTTTGGTTCAAGATAATATATCAGTGGATTGCAAAAATTCCTTTCAAATGTCTTCAAGGCTCTTGTACCTTGTGATCAAATCATGGTCTCATAAATTCATAACTTATATCTTTTGTTCTCTACCTGGCTAACGTTTGCATTTATTTTTTTACTAAAAGGTATACCTTCATTCTTGTGTACAAGAGTTCCGCATATTCACTTGCTGGAGATTAAAATTTATGGAAAGGAAAAGAAAGCTTTTGATTAACCCATTCCTGTTTCAGCAGAGTGTAACCAAAACAAATAAAATAACAACATCATTTCCTTCCGTTAATTGATAGACCAAAAGTTTATAACATAGAATTGAACTTGAAGGTTTACAATAAAAAACATATGATGTCCAATTTTTTCACTTAGCGAAAACAACATCTGTTCCCAACCTTCCCAACACAAGGACAAGAGATTAGCTGAAAAGATCCAATCTGTTGACTTATTTATCATATTGCCATTACCCTTGCGAAGAGAGGAATGTCCAAATTATTAAAAGGGGCTAATAAATAAGCCCAATGTTCGGGCTAGGACAAATACTGTATATATTTTAATATGGCCCGGTACATAATGGCTGTAAATACACTGTCATATAAGTGAAATAATCAAGCACATTGTTAAACATATGTCAATCATTCAGAACTGTCTGTTCAATATTCTGGTCCTCAAGTCTGATGTCAGATGTTTTGTCATCGGCCTTGCCATGCTTCCCTGTTATGGTATTCACATAAAGATCAAAGCAAATTGATGAAGAAACTAAAGCCTAAAAGCTTTGATATGGGGCTATATTGCCTATGTGTCAAACCACTGGTAGATGTACATTTGGGAATTTGTTTAGTTTACTGATTCACTGTTAGCTAATCAGCTTGTTATATTTTAATTGTGACTTCAACCAGTACAAAGCTACATAGTGAAATATATAAATGCTATGCTGACAAATGGGTAAGACCTTCATGCCAAACCAAATGGATTTTTGTTCTCTATTACTTGCAGCGTTATATATACAACTAACCCTGAGCCCAGCATTGCACTGATCCTAAAACTAAAACAAACACTAAAATCACACAATGTCTCACATGGTGGTCATTCCAGAAAAACGTCTCTCTTCAAATCTGCATTCAGAACCATTTTCTGGTCTAGTTAATCAATTTGCATACAGCCTTTTAAGTTTATTTAAATTCCTTTAAAATTTAGACCTCCTAGCCAACCCATCGTTTAGTCTAAATCATCAAAATTTTGTTCAAAATGATACAAGCATCCACAGAAATGTTAAGTTTTTTTTATGTCAATTTTATTGTACAGAAAAAAAAAAATGTTGTGGACACATTCACATTATTATTTTTGATGATTAAAATCATTGGGTGTTTTTATTTATTTATTTCATATATAGTCACAGGCCTTGACTCAATTACACATTACATCAATGCTATATACAATGTACTATATACTATTTGTTTTCATCCATAAGTAAATGTATTTTGATTTATATTGTAGTACTGACCGTGTGGAGGCGAACCCCAATGTGAGCGGTAAAGCTTCCACAGCATCCACCACATCAACTGGTTCCGAAGACAGCTCAAGCAGCTCATCGGATAGTTCTGATGTGGATGCTGACATTGATCTGTCAGACTCCTCTGACTCTATACAGTCAGATCAACCATCAGAATTCGTTTCTTTTAAGGTGGGCTCTTTTTTAAGGTATACAGGTCAGTTTCTAGAAAAATTTCCCAGGTAGTGTTATCCCGAAAAACGATATCTTAATTTTGACGCAATATTTCATCATTTATTATGCCATCATCAGGAGATAGATCCTGATGATGGCATAATGAATGCTGAAATATTGAGTCAAAATGAAGATATTGTTTTTCAGAATAACACTACTTGCGTAATTCCCAGGTTCCTATCCCAAATTCTTCAGACCATAATCAGGTTCTAAATCCACTTTTAGTTTGATTTTAACTGAAATTTATGAAAATAGCAATAAATTGACATTAATTTGGGCTTGAAATAGTTTGGGCACCCATCTGTTTTCCGTAACTAAAATGGCTCTGCCCTGGTATACCAAACATGTTAAACTGATAACAGATGATTCCTTGTTTAAATTACTACCAGTACTGTTTGAGGGTGGAGTGTAAAAACTTGACATTTAAAAGTTAATAAATCCAAAATGCTTGGTTTTGACTTACATCTCAAAAGAGGTTATTACCTCTTCAGATATGGCTAAACACGAATAGATCAGGTTTGAAAGATTTGACCTTCCACCAGATTGCCGTCTTTCTTTTTATTGTCATTTGAAGTCAGATTGGAAGATATGAAGAAGTATTTCTGTTTAAGTACCATTTTCATTTTTCTTATTCGTAGGATCTCCCTAGTACCAAGCAGGTGTACAATTTTCAAATCTCCACTTTATCACGGAGGACTGAAACCTGTTTTAAAAGGTATGGATTTTACTTATTGAGAGTAATTTAAAGAAATATTCTGTTTTTTTTTTATTTTGTTTTTTTTAATTTATTGTTCAAAGTTGGATTATATTAACTCTAAGATATTTTTTTTTATTTGACACCTGTATTGCCATGTCTTTATTTGTTAAGTCAATTAATAATTGACTGTTTATTATGGTTTGTTTGTCTGTTTAGAATTTAAGTTAATTTGTGATTAGATTAATTTTGCCTGTCAAATACATGTATTTTATGTATCTCTAAGGTCAAATACTATATGTAATAAAAAAAGTAATATAACTCATATTGATGAAGATCAGCTGTCCAGTATTACTTCTTTCTCAAAGATCAGATAGTACCTTTCCAAAAGTGTTAGTGCTCTTGACATCCGACTTCAGCATTCTTGTGTTTGTTAGTTTGATTGGGTGTAAGGTTGTACTGAAGGGTATTTCATTTATATGATGATGGATTTTCCACTTCACATTGCTTCTTCACTTCATTACCATGGAAAATTCTGATCATAGTTTTTAAATCGTCAAATATTTTATTATCTTGTTATCAACAGGTATGTTGAGTTTGAAGAGGCATCTAAGGAGGCGCCCAGACCACACAAAAGAGGAATTGAACTGTGAGTTTTTTGTTTGGTTATCATTTTTTATCATTCATGTATTTTTCATGCTACCTGATAACTTCTAGCAGTTGGGACAGAGCGCTAGGCTTTACCACAGAGGGTCTTACATGTTATTTCTGTGGACTGTCCCAAAATTAGAGCGTCCCAACTTATAAAAGTTATAGGGTAATTTCAAGTAAAGGCTGGGTATACCAATGTGGCTTGAGTAGTGTCCATGTGTAATTTTAAATAAATGTGCTTACATTTAATTTGTAGGTTATAACAAGGTCACCATTAAGGCGAATAGGTCAATTTGAATACCAGTAGCTACATGTACATCAGGAGCTAGGATATGATAGCATTATTACAAAAGGTAGTTTATTCACCACTGATGTCAGGTCTGTCAGAGTTCAGATAATTGTTTTGTAACTGACCTTTCCTCTCTGCAGGAGAGTTAGGATGGTTCATATTCAAGAGTTTAACATTCCATATTTGTAGGACTCCCAAAACAAAGTGGGGAATTGTTCGATGTGTTCTGTAAGAAGTTATTTACATGTCTAAATTTATTCACTCAAGGGTGTGTCCATCCCTTTTTATTCCCTTAATTCTCAACATAAACAGACAATTTCACACAATACAACTGCTTCTCCGTAGACTAAATCTATTTGTTTGGCACATAAGGAGAGGAAATGTTTAAGAATATAAATGCTTACAGCTCCTTATCCAGGTTATTACTCATTCTGGACAAATGGGTTATTAAGCTAAAATTCATTGTTTACTAACAATTATTTCCCTGCTTCAGAGTTATCTTTCTTTGTTTCTGTAGTAATAACTTGTACATGTAGTTGGAACTGGGTTCCCAGGTTAGAAGTATTTTTAAACATTTCTGAGAAGGAGATTGAATAACTCCTTGGTTTTAAGTGAAATGGAATTTTTTGTGTCTGTTACCTTTTACAAACTCAGGTCACAACTGATATTAAAATTCTTGGCTATGGTAATTAGTTAGAAATGAATTTTGGAAATATTAGAAACAAGAAATGTTGTATTTGAAATTTCTAAGGCCTTCCATTTAAGCAATATCTGGGACATTCCATAAGTCTTCATAATAGGTTATGGGAAAACGTTTTACTGAAATTTTACTCTTAAACAGGTAGCCATACTGAGTTCACTTAGCACCGTAGAAACATTAATTTTACAACCGAGCAAAACACTTTATTTTTATATGCCCGTCATTTGACGGGACGTATTATGTGTTATGGAGTTGTCCGTCCCTCCATCTATCTGTCTGCCAACTTTTGGGTTTCCGGATGTTAACTTGAAAACTTGTTGTGGAGTCCTAATCAAACTACGTGTGATTGTTCCATGTGACAAGATGTCGCTTGGGATTAGTTTTGGCATATGTCAGACTACAAGTGGTGCCCCCTGCTGGCAAAGTCTTAATTTTGTTTCTGTATGTTAATTTGAAAACTTCTTGTGCAATTCAAATCAAACTTAGTATGAGTGTTCCATGTGACAAGACGTAACATAGGACTGATTTTGGCATGTGTCAACCTACATGTGGCGACACCTGTTGGTCTAAATTTGGTTTCTATATTGGACTACAGGTGGCGCCACCTGGTTGCAAAGTCTAAATTTTGGTTCTGTATGTTAATTTCAATGTTTGAATTCGAAATAAACTTAATTGGTATGAGTGTTCCATTTGACAAGACAGAGTTAAGATATTCCACATGTCAAGATGCCATGTAGGGTTTTGTTTGGTGTATTCTTGTCTAGACATGCTGTCACCTGGTGGATTTTATTCAAACCCGATTTTATTATTCCATGTGACAAGATTTCATCGGTCGTAATTGCGACTCACTTGAGCTCTTGTTATGATTGTGTTGAAATACATTGGCATCACAAATCATAGTGAAGTACCCTTAATTTATGTCCTTAAAAACCAATGATTCAATCCATTAAAAATATTTAAATTGATGAGCCTTTCCACTGAAATGATTAAGCCATAACAGCACTTAATATGAAATCAGTAGCAATTAAAGCCATCTTTTTCTATATTGATAAATATTGATTTTTGGAATTTAATAAAAATTTAAAAAGGAGACATTTTACATCACATGATTCTATGAATTTCAACTTCTATATATGAAGTCCATAGAATCTTGTTATAAGAATATTTGTTAATTATAACCCAATGTTTTGCTTCTTCCAGATTTCCTATCAGTGCTTTCAAGCTGGACAGTTCTTATTGCGTGGAGCCTCCCCCAGTCAGTCGGCAGTCCAAAGAAATCTATAAAGCCTATATTTTACGAGGGATATACGGCCCCATGCCCCCTACAGACCATGATATGAAGATATATCGACAGTATGTTCACAGTAAATTCATGTGAGGAGGGAGAGGTTAGACCAGAGGCACTTACCTGCATGACACACTACTCAACCATATTCTCTTAAGAGTTTCTTTAGTGGACAAGACTAAGACAACTCTTGTACGCTATGCCAAGCCATCATGTATTAATTTCCGTCTATATTTGGGGCAACATTTACCACAGATCAGCAAATAAAAGAATTGCAAAACAAGATGACCCGGGTGTATCTTAGAGTCAATATCTCAACGTAGAAGTAGAATTGATTAAATTTTAGAATGGACAACTACTGTGTACAAACAGGTGGACACTATGTGTATAAAGTTAACAGAAGCCTTTCATTTATTTTATCATGGATTGTGTAATTTAATGTCCATGAACAAACACAATGGTAGATGTGCTACATGTACAGTACCTTAAAGATGGTGGAGGAGTTTTTATCCCTGTGATACACATGGTGTCAACACATCCCCTCATGGGGTGTCATATAGTCAAACAATGGTACATACAGTATTTGGTTAATCCAATTTTGTATCTATAAAAAAATAGTTTATCTATAATAACAAAAGACACTACACTTCACGGTGATTGGAGCTACCAAGTTTGATATGCCATAATTTTCCAGTTTTGCTCCTAAAACTAAAACTCCTGGGACTGATTGACACTGGCAATACTTCCCATTTTAATTATGTATATAGTGAGTGGTTGGAGGGAGCTTTATGTTACCCTGGTGCTTTCTGAGCTAAGGGAAGCCGATATGTATGTGAGTGCTGTATTTGTTCTGTGGTTTTGTTTGTTGCCAATGTTGGTTTCTTTCACCCATTGTGCTGTCGTGTGTGTGAAATTCTTTTCCTTAATCAGTTCCTGGCTATATCCTACTGCGTATCCATAAAAAATATTTAAAACCTAAAACTGGTGAGTGCCTGATTTCAAAAGCCATAACTACAACCAAAGGTGAATGTTTTACAAGTATCACAAAGATATCTAAGTTTTTAAGTTCTGCCCCCGAAACAGTGACAATTCAAACTGAGGCTGGCAATATTATAATAAGACAGATTTGTCATCAGGCGTATAAAAAGCATGTGAGATACTTAACTTACATAAAAACTAACACAAATATGACTACCATTATTGGTTAACCTGTTGTATAAAGCTTTACAGTCATAAATGTATCTTTTTGAATAATTGAAATGTAAATTTGAAAGTGCAATTTGAATGTTTATTTCTAATTTATGTGTACAGAATACCCCATATGTGTAAAAGTTCACCATTATTTGTTTGTATGTTCATACATAAAAAAGTTATGGTATTATGAAACCAAATTTGATTTTTTTATATGCTGTTATGCTGAAGATTTAGGATATGAATATCTTTCAGGCATCTGGGAGTTGCTTGCTGTCAATAAAAACAAACAGGCAAAACAATCTCTTTATTTTATTTTTTATTTTTTGGGGAACTTTACTGGCTCCATTCGTATGAAATACAATATGTACAAGTGGATAGAAATTATAATCAAATTAATATGATGATATAATAAATTTAATTCAATGTATAACATGCATATCGTAACCTCTGGTAAATTCTTAAACAGCCAAAAAGACTTCATGTTCACCAACATTGACAAAAAAGAAGCATAAAAAGTTACATTAAACACAGTAGCACTTGGTAAAGATATGTGTATAGTAGGAGCAACATCACAAATAGCTTAATGGTCGACCACCTGAGACAAATAGGGGAATATCCAGGGGCCCAATGCTGCTAATTTTGGCAGTCAGTTTAAAAAGAAATTGCTACAATACAGTTAACAGACAACCCTCTGAGGGTGTACTCAAGCAATATCAAAAGAAAAGATGCAATTTGTGCATGCCAAACTTTCATTATTTTTAAAATAATTTTTGTATCTATACAAAATTGGAATGTATTATCACAGGTATCCAAAGTTACAATGTACATGTGCACAGTTCAGAATAATAGTTCTTATTTTAAAGTTTTCAACCCTAGATTTGATCAA
Organism: Mopalia ciliata; assembly: GCA_034783835.1. Taxonomy (NCBI): domain Eukaryota; kingdom Metazoa; phylum Mollusca; class Polyplacophora; order Chitonida; family Mopaliidae; genus Mopalia; species Mopalia ciliata. The sequence goes on from JAVFBW010136392.1 coordinate 9,909, forward strand.
AAACAAATTGAAATGTTTTGTAAATACATTATTGTTTCATGATTCAATTACATAAGAGGAATTTACATACTCCTGGAAAATGTAGAGGAATTTACATACTCCTGGAAAATGTACAGTAAATATATCTATAAACAATATTTTTTATAGAAAAATAACATTTGAAATAGAATTGTAGATATAAATGATTCTGTTTTACATTACATGTTATAAAAATATAATCAGTCCTACTGTTTCTTGCATAGACTGAGGAGCACTTAATGTCAAGAGATTAAGAAGGCTTATTTCATATTAGTCAAAATGGTACAGAAAATATATTTTATTGATAACACTACCTAATGTCTATTAGATGATGAAAGCAAAAGGCTGATAAATAAAAATGAGATAAAAATCACAACTAGTAGAAACAACTTCAGAAAAGGAATTTACAGGACTCTGCATTCTTGGTCTTTTTGAATCATACAATTAATTATTATACAAAGGAAAACAAATCTGCTGTATTTGTTTGATTGAGTTTTATTGGTATTTCACTTATATAATGAAGGATTATTGACTTCTCATTGACCTTTCTACTCTAGATGGAAACTACCAATGGAATTGCCTAAGCCACATCATGTGACTTGCTCAACTACCACAAGATTGAAAGTAGGAAAAAGAAGATTGACACGCTAACCACTGTATCACAGGCCTCAAATCACCGAGGTGTTCCAGAGAGTAAAAAGTTGATTAATTTATTAGGGGTTTACGCCATGCTCAAGGGTATTTCATTTATACAACCAAAACCATAAAACACAATGTATGTTGCTCTTTTGAAAACTAATCTTCCTCCAATGTATAGTGACGAGAATATCGCTGGGCCAGAGAGCAAATAGGACCAGGGAGCTCATTCCAGCTTCCTTGGACATATAACACATATTTTTGACAGCAAATATGTCCCTTGATTACACAGTTGTCTAAGAATAGCAATTGCCCAGCATGAAATATTTACATTAAATAATAAGCTTTTTTTAATAAAAATAAATACATGTACATTGTAAATAAGTTAGGTGAGAAAGGACATGTAGTTCCTGTTTCAATCATTGTGTTAATCAGTACTCAGATGAGAGTGGGTTCCTGATTTTTTTTGTCAATACAAAAACTACTATTGGGTTGATGTCAGGAAGTCATTTTCGACAAATGTAAACAAATTATTGGCCTACATAATTATCAAGCTTCAGATTTGTTTCTCACTTTGATGCATGAGGAGAATTATTGAAAGATATGAGTGATTTAAGTGAAGTTAGAAAACAAGTAACTTGAGTGAAAACTGCTTTGTGCAAATTGCCCCATGTTGAGTATTTTCTATTCCTTACACCCTTGGTCCAGATCACAATCTTGATACATCATGGCTTTGTATCAACACACAGATCTCATCACTTAAGTTCAAATGGCACTTTGGAAATATTCGATAATTGCTTGATCCAAACACAAGGAGTATTCCATGGAATGCAGGTTGGAGAGTGTTAAAAGTTTTCTTTGTTGTAGAAGAAGTGAGTTCCGCCCGGGTTAGAAGATGAGAATCTGTTACACATACCATTAAGTGTTTTAGACAGTACTTTAGGGCCACAGAAAAATACTCCAATACTGGTCCTGTAAAACAAAACATAGTAATGTTTGCCAAAAAAGACCAATTGAGTGTAGGATGCTTGTGATAACAAACATTTATTCCTTGAATAATGCAAAGGCCCATTTCCCTTCAAATCAATCTGTGTCTAACTTGTGCCTTGTGAACAATTTTTGAACATTATCCGTATTTAACAAATAATGCAGGGGACTGCAAGCCATAAACAGTTTATGGACTTTTCAGTCACCAACAAAAAGTTATATGGACCAAGGCGAAGCTGAGGTCCATATAACGCTTTGTTGGTGACTGACCAGTCCATAAACTGCCATTTGGCCCTCAGTCCCCTGCATTATTTGTTATATTATACCGATTTTATGTAATTCTCTGAAAGTGTTTACTAATGAGAGAAGCAAATTTTTCTATTATAGTGCAAATGGTATTCCAGTGAAGAGTACGACCAAGGAACGTTACTCAAAAGCACTGCGGGCCAATATAATGTTGCAGGCCTATATCGCAAAATAGTTCAATTTAAAATGAGGTATAAGAGCTAATATAAACTTCTTGAGGCGTTTCTGATTTGATTTGTGTGTCTGTGGCTTTTTTCCTAATTGCATCATTGGTTATTTTCTTTCTTCAGCGTTCTTTATCTGATTTGTTGAAGATTTTCTTTAAAAAAAGTTCTGGACAAAATTATTTTGACTCGAATGCTGACAGCAGAATGAGAGGAACCTGTGTTGATTTACAATGGATTTACTTCTATTTCTGCATTTGGGAATACAAAATTGCATCAAATATTCATCCATGTACCTAGGTCTTTTAATCATGACTTTTACAAATGTGGGATTTCATGTTTTCTACATATTTGTGCATTCTATAAAATTTCAGTTAAACAATATGCAGTGAAGTCAGCCTTGAGGAATGTCTGCATGCACCAGGTTGATTTAAGTACGCTGCTAACATTGACATGATGTCCCACAGTGATTCTTCAATGAACAAAGACATGTAAACCAATTTAATAGAGCTCAAATTTAAGTAGATATCATATAGATTTGTTAGAATTTAATGCCATTTTCAAAGGGAATTTTACTTGTATGTAGATATATAATTATATATTAAATTGTTTTCTAAAAATTGTTTATTGTAAAACGAATGTATGGAAAGTCATCATGACTTTTAGCTTGGAAAAATGTCCCAGTTAGAAGACAATTCATACAGTGCTTGTACCAACTTACCCTGCATGCTCCTGTGCTATACCAGAGAAAACCTGTTCCCAATTGGGTCGACCAAAATAAGTCTTTTGTTGGAGCCCTGTTATGGGGTCTTCTTCAGCCTCATGGCTTAGAGCTAAGTGGCAGGCCTGAGAAATAGATTTATTGGTATTTAATATTATGCTCATTTCACTTATATGAAAGTGCTGTACTCCGATAGTAAATTGATGGATTGATGGGTGTTTTATGCCACACTCAAGGATATTCCACGTATATAATGGAAGTGCATTCTAAAAATAATTGACACTAGCACAACCATAAACTGTGAAGTGTTTTGATCAAGATAATCTTCCTCCAGTGCTAAGAAAAACAGTATTAGTTCACTTGAAAGAAGCTACCCTTAGACAGAGGGCACAGTAAATAGATACACAAGCACAACTGAAATATAGACAGAAGGCACAGTAAATAGATAAACAAGCATAACTGAAATATAGATAAATAAATTCAATGCAAAATATAACCATATAATCCATACTGAACATACTTTAACTAAAAAAGTCAGTATAAATATTTCAAAATAAAGTAAATATGTCTTCTAGAATCACGCAAATCTCAAACAAAATAAATTACGAATAGATATTTCATGTACTGTACTAGTACCAACTCTGATACCTTGGGCTTCATGAGTGGCTGTTGGAATGATAACTGGGCATGAGACAACTTACTATATCAAGTCAGTATCATAGTCATGCTGGCACTGAATCGGGCTGGAGTCAAATCAGATATCACAGTTTTAGGGGGTTTTGTCGTAGTTTGATAGTTTTGTTTCGCCTTTATAAAGATGTTTGATGGAGTTTAATGTTGTACTCAAGGGTATTTCACTTATATGATGATGGGTTGTACATTTCACACTATACGTTTCTTCCTTAAATACAGTGGAAAACTGGAAGGGGACATCATAAAAACCACCCCCTATGAATAGACAGAGTCGCATCATGTGACTCACGTATATACCCTACATGAAGAAATGCTACATGGAGCTCAAGAGGTGCATGACATGACATTAACAACAATGAAATAAAGAAGACTATCTCAGATTTTTAACGAAATTGTTTTTTTAAATATTTTACAAGTTATGAACAAATTAATAGGCCTGCATGTCTTCTTTCAAAAAAACTTTATCAAACTAACACTATAACAAACTGACAAAAGTAATATTTTCTTACTAACAAAATATATTGTCTTAAGCAAAATTAATGACAGAGCTTGAGAGGAAAGATAGAGATCTAATTTCATATTTGCATGTTACAAGAGACAGTAGGTCAGAAGTAAGGCTACAACTAATTACAACTGGGTTGGTTAGTGGTCAAAAAAAGGAGGTAAATATGTTACTTACACAACTGAATTTGACACCTATGTGGTTAACAGCTAACAGTATAATTAAATGGGGTTGACCAGTGGTCAATAGTGGAGAAAAATATGTACGCATATGACCAATGACTATCAATTGCATGGTATGAATTTGCAATTAAATTGAATGGTTAGTTAATGACATTGAAATAAAGGCCAAATATGTTACAGATTTATCTCCCTTTTTTAAAGCTATTGGACAACCCTAGTTGAATAGTTCAATCACTCACTTATCTTTCCATATGTGAACTATGGAAACTTCATATGGGGTAACACTAATCAAACTCATCTTAAACCTCTCTTTGTCATCCAAAAACGAGCTATTCGAATCATCACCCTATCTAAACGCAGAGATCACACTCAACCTGTTTCAACATCTTCAAATTCTACCACTATCTTGAATAAACACATTCCAAATTCTTTTGTTTGCCCATTAATCTTTCCATCACCCTAATAATATTCCTCCCAGTCTCAACAATTATCTCATTAAACAAAGCACTATCCATTGTCGAAACACTCGAGGGCAATGCCTAAACTTTTATAGACCTATTTACCACAGCAATCTATCCTACTATTCACCATAATCAACCTGCCAAGGGAATGGAACAAACTTCCTCGCATATTTCGTGAAATAAACTCTACGTCTCTATTCAAATCAAAATTAAAAGCTTACATTGTTAACACTCTTAATTGCAACTAGTCAACATGCTGATATAGATAAAGGTATATGTATATGCATATGCACATTTACACATTTTAACTCTATGCATTGATTGCCTTTAAATACATTCCATTAACTGCACTATCTAGCTGTATATTTCATATTATTAAGGGATATAACAAGTTCTTCTTAGAGCTTTACTCCCACCAAATTTACGTATTTTGTTGATATATATATTTTTTGTTATATTTTTTGGTCAATAAATCAATCAATCAATCAATCAATGAGATTTACTTTTTACTACTTAAGATTTAATGCAAATACTCTGAGGACCTTTTTTGTTGTTTTAAGACATTTATCAGAGGTAAATGATTTAAAGCTTCCAATCGGAGCACCTTGTTGTTGCAATCAGGCTGAGCCGCAAGTAGATGGCTTGTTGATTTGGTATCGCTACACTTAAGGTTATTTCACTCATATGACGGTTTGCCAGCCCAATGGGTGAAGGAAATCCCCCTCAACACCACCAGCAACAAAGACATCACAAACAGATTGGCTTCACATTGCCCTTTAGCCCCCTTCTGACTGCCCACAGACTGAGGAGTAAAAAGTCATTCACATACATGTGTTTATTTTCTTCTGAACCCAGCTCTCGCAATCACTTAGGACTGCATACTATCTAGTATAAGTGAATTTTAGAACTCAAAATCATTTTCCACAAACCTGATTTTTATCCCAGCCTCGAGTGAGGTAAATGTTGTAAATCAGGAAGCCTGTTTTCCCTTGTTCAGCCATTTGTACTTCTAGTGACTGAAGCAGATCCTGGATCCACTCAAATGCTGATGGGTCCGGACAGATCCAGTAAAAATACACTTTTCGTAACTTCATCTCATAGGACGGGTCGAGGTATTTATACCTACAGATATGAAAGAAACAATCCAAATATATAGACAAATATATGTCTACAACAAAAATGGGATATATACTAATTCATAATAAAATAACTCTGAAAGCTGCACCAGGCTACTTATGAAATAATGCACATTTTAACTCACACTTTAACAAGATGGGTAACTAGCAGGTTTTAATTCAGTTTAAAACGATATGGTTTCAGTTCTGTTGGAAAATTTAAAACTTGAATAATAATATTACATAAAATGTCACTATGGTTCCCAGATACATTTCGATCTGTTGTCTTAACGAAATAAAATGTGGCACATGGACATACATGTACTAAAGGAAAGCATTTCTAAGTACCATACTAAAGTAGACAAGACATTCATTTTGAGACAGGGTAATAGAACATCTGAAAAGAGTACCTTTGCTTTGCTTTTTATAACTTCTTAAACAAAATAAACAGTCAATGTCATTTCAAAATTCATTTCTATTTGATTTGTTTGTTTGATTGTTTGGGGTTTAACTGTACTTACAACATTCAAACAATATTTATATTTGTTCTACTAACCATATATGTTTAAGAACTGAAGCAAATGGTGTTACACCAATCCCAGCTGCTACCATAACATCCACTTGATAGCGAAATATATCCTGAAATATACAACACAAAGTGTTACAGCAATCCTGTCAGTGGTCTCTGTACTGTGCCTAACATTGCTCCAATAGCAGTATGCTAGACATGGGTGTGAATATCAAGTAAAACTATGTGTATAAAACATCCTTGGGTTGCCCATAATGGTGGAAAACCAAGAAGAAATCTGGAAAAACTCCACCGTGCAAACTTGGTAATCACAGGCAAACTGTCTTTTGATAAGTAAAATTAAGTGGTGGCATTTAACATGGCACATTTAGAGGGAGTAAAACAGTCCAATGCACAATTTTCCAGCATATGGCTAGGATTTAATAGGGTACACCAATGTAACAGGGTAAGGTCTATCTTATTAGATACTGGTGTGAGATATATTTTTATACACAATCATGTGACTATGGTGTTGGGTAGACTATAGGACAGAACGATGTGACCTTTGTGAGATACATATGATTATTACATATGGTTATTACATATGGTTATTACATTTGATTATTACATATGATTATTACATGATTATTACATATGCTTATTATATATGATTATTACACATGCTTATTACATACTTCAGCAGCTGTTCCAAATGGCCCATCAACAGCTATTCTGAAAACATAAACAACAGCCATTAAGAACATTTTCAATTATCCAGCAGCCCTGCTTTTACATTAAGTAGTTTGAGATTGTTTGTTTGTTTGATTGGGGTTTAACGCCGTACTCAAGGGTATTTCACTTATATGATGACACATTGTCCACTTCACAATGCCCCTATCCTTATTATAGTGGAAAACCGAGGGGAAACCACGTAAAAAACCTCCCCCGCAATTGCCAGAGCTACAACATGTGACTCGTTCATATACCTGATGGTCATCAGGTCCCGTGGACTTGATCCAATGAACGGTACAATAAAACAGGTTCAGTTTAGTAAGCACATGCTACCACGCAGGCAAGGGAGTTTGATATAAACTGAACAATATTTAAATATATAACAGTAAGTAAAATACTGTTGGCACTTTTCCATAGGCAGATAATTTTGTTAAATAAAGTTTTAATTATAAATACTAGTAGATCTTTATGCACAACACGAAATCCACACATTGATGAAGTACAAAGAATAATATTGAAATCTAAATTTAACTTTATTTATTTAATTGAGACTTCTTTATTAGACATAGAAGATATTACACAGTGAAGGTGGAATACCTTAAAACTGCTCTTGTAAGTGGTTGAAAAGATAACTCACGAGATGCTGAGTGGGTTATACTTTAACCATTCATGAAAGCAATAAACGATAAAGCAATATTGATAAAACTTCTCTGTGTCATACACTATTTATAATTTATATCAGCTATAAATGCATAACCACAAAAAAAATTCCCCAGTCACCAGTGATCAAGGCAATGTCAGAATGAGGCTGCTGGAGATAACCATTTTTTCAATTAACAGATGGGAGCATATCATATAATGATTTGTTTGTTTGATTGGGGTTTAACATCGTACTCAAGGGTATTTCACTTATATGATGACGGATTGTCCACTTTACGCTGTACACAGCCTTATTACGGTGGAAAACCGAGAGGAAACCATGTATAAACCACCTTGCGATTGCACGAAATGACCTATTATCAACCAAGTTTTAAACATGTGGAATAATGTGAATTTACCAATGGAAAAAAAGAAAATATTTTTGTATTTGTGTTATTGTTGACTTACTTAGGTAATTTAGATGCTCCATCGATCTGTTCAGTACAGGCTTTAGACAGAGCTTTAGTCCAATCCCCTACACATCTTATATGTACACCCAGATGTTCCTCGTCTGGGGCCTGAAGATAAAAATCATAAACTGTAAATGTCATAATATTAGCACAGCACTATTTTTTGTGGTTTTCATGGAACTCATTTGCATGCACTTGATCATTTCTAACTAGTTTTCTATGGTACCTGTGGTATTTGATGGAACTCAAATTTGGAGTGTCTGCCAGATCTTTTGAAGGAGAAAATTTGTCTGGCATAAGCTATCTCAAGTTAAATGTGATGTAAAACATATTTTATCATTTCAAATTGGCTTCACGTGCTTGCTGCAATATTTAATCAAACCAAAACTTGGGTCCCCTCTTTGGGGTGTCTGGCAGGTCCTTTGTAGCAGACAAAATGTCTGTCAGAGGGATGTCTGCACTCTGTGGAATGTGTAACACAGTGTACGAGGAATCAAAACTTGTTTCAAGAAGTACTCTCAATGTACTCAGTACTTGACGGTTTGCATTTAGTCTTACAGAGTCTAGTCGATCAGGAATAGCCTGATGTAAGGGGTGCCTCTAGGTGAACATAGTGTTTTGGATCTTAATACATGTTTCCCAATGTATACTTTTGTATGCATTTAAAAATACATTGTAGCCTTGTTGTTGTTTCTTATTTCAGGTGATACCTCCTGTGTTTGATCAAGGGCATTTCATGACCTCTGGGGCTAAGTGCAGCATGGGGGCCCCCTACATCTACATCTATATATGTTAGCTTGAAACTAGCATACTCCTGTGGTCAAATATTGGTACCTCGTTCATTTTATCAAAATGCACTAGGCTGCTGCTTTAGTACAAGAAACCTGCTGTTATTATCCTCCAAGCCCTCTGAAAGTTTGTTTGAACTATAGCAATACTGTTGAACTTAGCACTGGAGAAAGATTAACTTTCCAGCTTTACCAAAGGCAAAGTGCTAGTGTCAATACTTTTTGGAAAACACTGTCGTCTTATAAGTGAAGTACCCTGGAGCACGGTTTAAAACACCAATCAATCAATTAAAATTATTCTTAGACCTAGCCGTAAATATGATACAGATTAACACTACATGTGGTAGAACTTACAGAGGTCAGTGTAAATGGATGCCACTCTAGTCGGGAGATCTGTGAACAATGTAGGAAGACATACTGCCCTGGTAACATCTTAAAGCCAGTTTTCTTTAAATGTAATTCTATTACATTAGATGGATGCTTCACAACCTGGTAGAATAGAAAGGAAACTTGTTCAATAAGAAGAATCTTGAAAATCTTATTTTGCTCAGTTGAACAAAAACAAATATTTAAAAAAGTAACATAGTCTAATGTCACGAGAAGAAAACTGTGACATATGGAACAGGTATTTTTAATCAAGTTTGCTTTGTGTTATATGATGTCCAAGGGGTTTATTCCACTCCCATAATGATTGTTCGATTGTGGCTTAAGGCAGTTATAAAGATACTTGATTCATATGACAGCCAGCCACTGTAACCATTACATAACTGTCAATAAACTAAGACAAGACAGGACAATCCAATGCAAGATGCACCACAAATACATCAGAAAACAGTTCAGCTTCTAGACGACCCTTACACAAGAGTGCCATGACAACTGGAAGCTCCCTTTCAACTTCTTGCTCCATGACAAAAGTGTCTACAATAAGATATTGTGAAAGTTCAATCATCTATGTTATTTACTCATGATGATGTGTCAATGTAACTTAAAAGTATTCCCAAATGGTTGAGACCTAGAAAAAATAGTCCCTTATTCACTGAACGACTCGCAACTTGTTTCATTAAAAAAATTGGTGTACTTGTGGAGAAATTGGGATTCAAACATCTGACTTGTATTAAGTGACCGCTCAGTGATTCTCGAGTGACATTACCAGAGAAATTCACCAAATGACAGGTATCTATAGGAACCTCACCAACCTTTTATTCTCCTCATTTTCCCCCTGAGCCATTCAATGTTTTTGCGTCATCCATAAATAAATACAGAATACTTGTGTAGTGTTGTATTTGGTGAAAGATTAAATCAGGTCAAATTTCTTTATGAAACTGTGAGGACTGAAAGCTTTATATAGTAATAAATATTCGATCCTCATCAAAGTTTCAGGTATTTATTCAGGATAAATTTTAATATTATTTGTATCACCATCGTCAACCTGGGGATAATCCCATGTGAATTGCGGGCAGTATATCTGTTTCTGTTTCACCACTCATATCAGGCATTATTTGCTTGTTATTTTCATTGACAAATTGGTTATTAGATAAATTTCCATCAGTAAATTGGTTTTCTTAAGAAGAGTTTGTTACACATAAGAACATTCTCTAAAGTTGTCTGTACCCATTTTCAATTTCCTGATCTAGAAAATCTTTGTGTATCTCCCCATGGATTCGTCATTATCCATCAAACTGTTCCGAATAGAATTTCACCTGCCTACGTCACAGCTCAAATGACTTGTTTGAAGAGTTGCAAGTTTGTAACTGAATAAAACAAATTCTAAGCGTTGTAAAAATATGAGATTTATTTTACAGATAGTTGATAGTATTATCTTTGTAATTCAATCACTTTCAATCTGATTTTAAACCCATTTGGGAATTCCTTTAAGCAAGTTTGGGGATATTGATTGGCTGAAAATGACATCCAAACAGCCAGCCTGGGTTCAAATAACAATGCCTCTCTTTTGGAAAGCTGGTGGTCAAAAAGTCTGTTGAATTGACATACCTTTGTAACAACAACTTTCTGGATGCTCCTAATAAATCTTATAAACCTCTCAACAATATATAGAGCTATGGGGCCAACAACCCACTGCCATGTCTACAAAACAATGGAACAAAGACATTTACTTAAGATACCAATGATAGGATTCAAAAGAAACTGTAATAAATACTAGGCAATTAACTTACAAACAGTTTCAATTAAAACACCCTGGCTGAATTTAAGTTGGCAAAATACGATCTGTGAAAAACAATATAAGTAAAAACATACAGCGTTACGATGTTGGTAAAAGAGGTGTTTGGAAAAACTGTGAAGGTAAAAACACACAGGGAGATTAATGGACTATTCATTTATTTCCCACTGACAGCCCAATTGTTAAATTTTTTTTTTTTTTAAAAAAAACCCCCCCCCCCCCCCCCCCCCCCATAACACCACTGACAACAAACAATGACAAGATGAGAAAATCAAAAAACACAATACAAAGACATGACAAAAAGATCCACTTCATAGTGCCCTTTAGCTCTGGGAGCAATTGACTTACATGAAGATAATCAACTCAAAAGTACAGTCACACTTACACAGTCAAAAATGATCAGTAATGTTGAAACAATGAAGTTAAAATACACACTACGATAAATCATTTCGGTTAAATAAATTCTCAGCTCAGTGTAGGTTTGTTGGCTTTTTGGCCAAAAGCTAGAAATATATATCCAGATATTGATCTATGCACACTCTAGCAACTCAAACAAGAATCGCTCAATCTTTATCGATGCACATGTTTTATTTTTTTTTTTCTGAGTTGCAGTGAGTTTAACTCCTAAACCAATTGAAAATCGCTGAGCTGCAACCGATTGCATGTAATTTCAGGGCCATCATTAGACGGGTTTGTTGTCTTTTTAGGCTAAAAACTTTAGGCTATGTACTTACAACTAATGGATTTTACGATATGCAAGGTTTCAGCGCAGATATTACCATGGTTTCCAATCTAAAAGTTGTAAATTCAGAAAGTCTTGCTTATGATGTTACCATCCGGCTTCTAAATATCACTTAAACAAGTCTATCGACATTAGCTTGAAAACAGTGCTACTATCTGCATTGAAACGTTGTAGCTCAATAAATCCAGCAGTTGAAAAATCATAAAGTCTTGCATTTAATGTTATATCATCCCAGCTTTTAAATACCACTTAAACAAGCATCTTCTCTTAGCTGAAGGTTATTCCACTCACACTAATAAACGATGCCTCACCTGTTGTCGCTGTCAACAAATTAAAGAACGACAAGGCAGGACAATTACACGATGCAACTATGAATCATCTTTATGTCACCCCTTATTTTTAAAAGCATCCAGCTAACAAGATACTTTCTCTCGACAAATCATCTTTATGTCACCCCTTATTTTTAAAAGCATCAAACTAACAAGATACTTTCTCTCGACAAATCATCTTTATGTCACCCCTTATTTTTAAAGGCATCAAGCTAACAATATACTTTCTCTAAACAAATCATCTTTATGTCACCCCTTATTTTTCAAAAGCATAAAGCTAACACGATAATTTCTTCTGACACAAAGATTTGACATTGAACTCCTGAGCACAAAAATTAGGAGAGAATCCATCATTTATTTAATTGGAGTAGTAGTGATTGTGTATGATTTTTAAACCTATTTCTTTACCTTTGGCCCTGGATTTCCAAACTGTGGTGTTGGACAGTCTGTCTCCCCCCATCTCTCATAATCAGTACATGGAGGAAGATTTATCTGGCCACGAACTATTCCTCTATAAACAACAAAGGCAGTTTTAAGGCCAATCAAATAAACAAACAAAGTTTTAAAATTATGTATCACTGCAGTGTTCAATATTTTTGAAAGATCCCTGGATGTAATAAAAGGACATAACAAACAGACCTGCTTCATGTGGCCCCTTAGCTCTGAGAGCACCAGAGTAACAGGGACCTCCCACCCAACCCACCCCCAAAAGGAAAAAAGTTCTCAACCTAAAG
>JAVFBW010136393.1:0-13296 GCA_034783835.1 Mopalia ciliata
CCCCCCCCAAAAAAAAATGGGGGAACACCAAGTCGAAGTTACTGACAATATTGTTTATACATGTTCGAAGTTTTTGTTTAAATTGGGCGATGATCTATTTAAAGAATGTTCCGATAAATAGTTTGATGTCATGGCTGATATATCTATTTAACGGCTCAGGTTTTAAACAACAAAGGTATGTGGTGGGTGAAGTTGTCTCCCTTTCATTTAAACTGTATACTTGAACTGATCATAGACTTGTACGTATATCCTGTAAATTTGGGTTGTGTTGAGATAACGACAATCTTCTGAAATTGCTTCTTAAGTAAAATAAGTCGCGTGATTTTGAAATAAAGCAAAACAAGACTAGTTTTATTTGACTCTTGGTATTAAATAGTTATGTTGACTGAATGTGAAATATTGAGAAAAACTTTCCGCTACAAATGTACCAAGACAACAGATTCCCTTAAGCATGTGTATCTTGCTAATCTATAGTTATTTGTATAAATATTCATATTTAGTTCCTTAATAAAAGTAAACGTGTGATTTGGGTTGCTATTTTCACAGATGATATCAGTTTGAATATACATTACAACTTCAGTCATGAGAATTATTTACATTAGGTTTCCATCTGATTGAAGATACTTTAGATGAATTAGAACAGAAGTATAGTACGTTTTCGTCTTTTACACGTCTGTAATTTCAGGAATATAAAAAATTTTGGTGCTGGCCTTCCTATGTTTGTCACGAGACCACTCGGCTGCTTAAATTCCACTTACAGCATGAATGGAAGTAACCCAAAAACCGTACCTTGTCCTAAAAATAAAATAATAAACAAAGTATTAGTCCTAGTGTAGGCTTTATGGTACGCACTTCTTTTCTTGTCACCCAGTTGAACACTACTAAATAAATGACGTTGTTGATAAGATGGTGTGACAACTCGAAGATTGCCGACATCTTACTTGCGTCAGTCGAGGGCCGCTGATCCGAACGGCATATTTTATCCTGCTGGTTGCGCTGAATTTGATGTTAAGTCCCATCAATATACAAATACGGCGTAAAAATTTCGAAGCCGAATTTTAGGAGCCTATTGTTATGTACTTAAACGGTCAAACCTTAATCATCAGACAATATAAAAATATCCTCAAAAGCTTTTTAAAAATGTATCATTGTTTATTTGGACATAAGTGAAGAAAGCCTTCTGAAACATGTCAAAAGGGGTCAGTTTGAATTAAACTTACCTACAGGTAATATTTTCGAAGGCTGATTAAACATGTAGCATTGAATTTTTGGACATAGTTCAGAAATATTTCTTAAACGTTTCAAAAGAGGTCAGTTTGAACACCTGATAGGTATATTTATTGAACATTGTACCAGCAACAACTACTTTATAAATGTGAATTAACTGAAGAAATGGGGTTGTGCCATGTAGTTTAGCAGGCTAAGGATGAAATGATGCGGTCTCTAGTTCGCACCATCATAATAAACATACGCACTAAAATGCTACAAACACCATACTAGACGAATTATTGATGCAGCAGCCGAATATATTGCTCCGAAAGTCATCTAAGTTTCTGGAATAAAACTGATATATTAGATGTTGAAGATGATTCAATGAAATAAAAACGTATTTTGTAAAGGGACGGTAGAAATTTCAGTAACAACATCATACATGTTCCAAGATAATCTGAAACGTTAAGCTAGGTTCATTTTTAAAAGGAAATCGTTTTTTGCTAAGGATAGAATGTAAGACAATTGGATGTCAAGATCGACAAGCTCAGAGCTTCTATGGACATATTATGTCATTTCAATTTGGTAAAGTGTTCAAGTTTGGTCAAATACTCCGAAAAAATGTTCAAATTGTCCGGTACTTTAGAAACAGATTACTTTCAAACCTTGATTAAACCTTGGAGGTAAATTAGAAGGAGTTATTACTCCGCCACTTCAAAGAGAACAATGATCAGTTCCGATAAACGCCTCACCGTTGGATTCGTCACAGATGACTGAGTACGAGTTGTGCTCAAAGGCTTGATTAACGCATGTGCACATATAGGTTGACGGGATGTTATTCGCTTAATGGCCCAGGCTATTAAAATCCCCTGGTGTATGTTTGGCCAGGTGATAAACTCTAAACAACATAACAGTTAGTGTCAACAAGCAAAACAATGTGTGGTGCGATAATCCTTTTCATACTAACTAGGCTGGTTCTAATCCTGTTTCGATTAGCTCCATGGGGTAAATAGTGTATACTTTAACAATAAGCAAACATTAGTAGAAATCAAAGGAAACACCAGAACATTGCTTTTTACAACTGATATATATCTGGACTGGTTTAACCGTCACGGAATAGAGATATAATTCTAACAAGAACGCAGTTCAGTCTACTTCACAGTGTTAGAATAATCTATCGTCAAAATGCAGAAAGTATTCAAATAACAACTTCAAAATGCTTAATTTTAAGATTTTAGCTGATTTGCCCATGTTAATTAAACGGGTAAATTTTCCGTTTTTAAATAGCCGATTTTGCTAAACTGTGTCACCGTCGCGCAATTATCATATACACTATAATAGATCTATACAATATAATAGATGATTCAACTGTGAAACAATATGCAAATTTGGGCAAATCCTTCTAATGCGGAAATATGTGTAAATTGACAAAAACTGTCAAACTTCTTTTACACATTTAAAATTTTAAACCATTATAATTACAAAACTGTTATTCACTTTTATGTGAGTATTTGACGTCCCGATAGTGTGAGAGGTAAGCTTACAGATTACGAATTGTGTAAATGCGCATAAAACAAATCAATGCCCTTTGGTGCCTTTGTTTTGTGCATATAGGGTGTTGTCCTTCCGCTGACAAAACTGAGACTATATACCTCGAGAATCTTGTCTGTCGGAACTGATCATTGAACAATCAAGGAAAAGCCAGGCAGTCAAATCTATTCAGCTTTCAATAGAACAGCGGGATACTCTAGCTCAGTCACAAGTCCGGACCAGCGAGTTGTTACTCCTTCTAATTTACCTCCATGATTCAATCAAATGCTGGAGCACTTGCATGTCAAAATTTGAACAATGTTGAGAAAGGAAAATCAGAAGACACAATACAAACAGATCAGCTTTCTGTTGCCAATATTGCGAGAACACCAGGCTCTAGGTAGGTCAGCCAGGATGTCCTTCGATGACTCCAGCATGAGTCCATTTTAGTCGAAATAATTTGACAAAGCAGGTGTCTTCGAACAGAAGAACAACTATGATCAATCTGCTGTTGATGTAGAGTCGGTTAGGCAAATCCTACCTTCTTCCGTTGTGAATAGGAGGTATTATCCACCATATCTGGTCGAATCTGAGTCGAGTCGATTCGATAACTTTGACATGAAATTCCGCTATGTTGACAAATCTACCTTATCAACAGACTGAAATGCAACACATAACACTTTTCATAATACCATGGCTGACATCAGATAGCTGTATCTTCAATAAAGCGTAAGACTGCATTGACGATACCTGGATCTAGCCCAAGGGCTCAAAGCGATTGGTTGATGTGTAATTTCAAACTTTTGCACCTACAGGCCATTGGATGTTCAATTATTAATGGGCAATAATGTTTGGTACACTGAAAAGTTTTTATTAATGTATTTGATTTATTTTGGTTTTAGATCATCAAATTCTCTACAAAGTTAAGGTTAAGATGACGTCATCAGGTGTTGGGAAGACTCAAACACTAAAGTACACTCTCCAGAGTCGTAATGTCCTCTCATTAGAGGAAACAGAGCTGTATGAACTAACACAACTAGCTGGTATTCTGATGGACCCAAATGTATTCAAGTAAGTTTTTATCTTCCTCTCTTAAAAAAAGAAAATGTCTTTTTAAATTATAAATTCCATATTCTCGACACTGTTGATAAATTAACTTTTTTTATAAGTGAATTTGAAAATGATTGAGGGTGAAATGCTCAACACTACCAGGGTTTTTATAGACAAAAATTCTTCATCGAACTGTATATGAGCGAGTCACATGTTGTGGCTCCGGCAATCACGAGGGTGGTTTTTACAAGGTTTCATCCCGGTTTTCCATCGTAATAAGGCTGTGTACAGTGTGAAATGGACAATCCGTCGTCATATAAGTGAAATAGCCTTGAGTACGACGTTAAACACCAATCAAACAAACAAACAAACAAACCTCCATGTTAAAGTTTCTTAAAACAGGGTGACCTTTTGAGCCATTGTTCAATTCAAAGTGTGAAAGGGATGGGTGGAGACCGCTCAAAGTATGAAGAGGGAGTAAGCAAGATTCAACTTATACATCAGTAACATGTAATTTAAGAAACAAACTTTGACTAAATGTGGTTGTCTTTGATGGCAAGATACACGTAATGTCAAAACTGCACGTAAACTGAGAAAAAAGCCTCCAACTGAACACACATTTAGTATACTATCACTTGTTTTATTGGGGTTTAGAAGCAATGATGTAACACCATGGCATTGATTTCCACTATTATATTCTATAATTATATAACTTGAAATCCATAGAATAAGTCCAGTGGTTGGAGGGGGCCTTATGTTGCCCTGGTGCTCTCAGAGTTAAAGGGTAACAGGAAGCCGATCTTTTTGTGGTGTCTGTCTTGCGTTGTTGTGTCTTAATTTGTTGCCAGTGGTGTCGAGGGTGGTTTCCTTCACCCATTGGCCTGGCATGTCATCATATAAGTGAAATACCCTTGATTACGACGTTAAACCCCAATCAAACAAACAAACAAATCAGAGCTAAAGGGTAACAGGAAGCCAATCTGTTTATGGTGTCTGTATGGCGTCCTGTTGTTGTCGTCCTGTATTTGTCTCGTCCTGTATTTGTCTCGTCCTGTCTTGGTTTCTGGCCAGTGGTGTCGAGGGTGGTTTCCTTCGCCCATTGAGATGGCATGTCATCATACAAGTGAAATACCCTTGAGTATGAGGTTAAACCCCAATCAAACAAACAAACCATGGAATTGTGTTATGTCACAAATAGTATAATAATCTAAGACTAGTTTAATGGAATTATCAAATTTGAATGGTTCACTTTTGTATATTTATGGAGGGTGGTTGAAGGGAGCTTCCTGTTGCTCTGTTGCTAATTGAACCGAGTTGACAGGAAGCCTATATCTTAATCCGACTCAATGTGATGTCTTTCCATTGTCCTGTTACATTGTCAGTGTCCTGTATTTGTCCTCTTATGTTTGTATTTATCACCAGTGGTGTTTGAGGGTGGTTTCCTCCACCAATTGGGCTGGCACGCCGTCATGTGAGTGAAATAACCTTCTGAATGGTTTGACTGTTAATAAACCCCAAATCAATTTAAGCAACCAATTGTATATCTATATATGGAGGCAAGCACATTTTTCTCTCTTCATTTATTTAAAATATATACTACTTGAATAAATGGTAGAGATATAATAATCAATAATAACATACTACATGTATGATATTCTGACCCACTACGGCTTCATTGTAGCACAATAGCTTTTAACATCCATGTGAACACAATTGGCTGTCCAATTTATCGTATGGCTCATGGCTGTTCTTTAGTCATTTCTGTGTGGATGTACTAATTTTACTGCAATGTACCACTGGTTTAAGTCCATCATCCCCATGAGTTTGAGTGAGACATGATGTGGCTCTGGCAATTGCTGCAGTGGTTAACCCCTCACAAGCTTGTTTCTACATGCTAGCTAACATCAGGGCCTCCTTATCCAGGTTAAAATGTAATTACCCTTCATGTACTTAACAAGCAAAATAATAGGCCAGGGTTGTTCCACCTAGGCCCTGAACATCTTCTGTAAAAATGTTTTAAGAAAATGAATCTAATGATGAACATTGTAAATCAGAAATGATAAGATAAATAAAATAAAAAAATTCCTCAAATTTGCTAAATTTTTTCTTAGGTTTTAAGCAATAACAGCTATTTACATTTGTATTCTTTTTTATGAAATATGGGAAGGGACAAGATATATTTCACTTAAAAAGGGGGGAGGGGTGGGGGAGGTTTTGGATGCCCAAACTGGTGGTGCCTAACCCAATAAAACAAGTTGAAAATAGACCATCTATCAGGCCAAATAGAGTTTAATAGGCAAGTACATACAATGAATTGGCACACGTCCAATTAATCATTGTCTGAAGCTTGTAGAATTCCTCGCTACGCACACAGTTAACGTCTAGGCACACAGTTAACGTCTAGGAACACAGTTAACGTCTAGGAACACAGTTAACAACAAATTGGGGCCATTACTTTAAAAGGAGAATAAAATGAATAAAGCAGACCATGCGTCTAAGCTTTTAGATTAAATAATTTACCAGCAATTGTTTAGACCTTGTATCTTCCCGATTAATATTAAGGAGTAAAATGATTTAAAATATTGTAGTTTTGCCATAAACTTAATGCCTCTTGAAATATGCATATATCTGATTATTACTGCTCCAACAGAACTGCTTACTCTGTGACATTTCATTATGGATTCCTCTGCTTACAACATCAACACAAAAGAAAATCAGTTTCTTGAATTTTTTCCATGTTCCTATCTTAAATTCTATTCCAAGTTTCGGCTTGATTCTTATGCAAATATTTTGTTAATAGTATACATTGACATTAATTTCGGCTTCTGTTATTTTGGGGCCCGCTTTGTGGTAGCGTGTTCGTTTACTAAACTGAACCTGCTTTGTTGTAGTGTTAACCGGTAAGGTGTCTCAAATGGCTTCTTGGGTGTCTCAAGGGCATAAAGTAAGTGATGATAGTGAGGCCATGTAAATGGACCGACTACATGTAGAAACAATAATAACGTTCTCTGATTTATTTCAGGTGTAGCGAGGATGAGTACTGTTGTGGTTTGAATATATGCTGTACATCATATAGAGTCTGGGGTCTCTGGTACTTTTGGTGAGTTTTTGTATCATTTTAGATCATTATTACAGCTCCTTATTATAATGTAGTATTTTGAATATATGCTGTACGTCCTATAGAATCTGGGGTCTCTGGTACTTTTGGTGAGTTTTTTTGTATCATTGTTTAAAGCCCATTCAAACAAACATCATTATTTCAGTTCCCTATTCTAATGTAGTATTTTAAATATTTTGTACATCATATAGTCTGGGGTCTCTTTGGTGAGTTTTTGTATCATTCTACATCATTATTACAGCCCCTTTCTATAACTAATTTACCCTAGGGTAGTGTCATGGTTATATCCAATCATTCAACAACTTTTCTAAAATAAATCCTCTCATTGGCTGGCTAACACGGGGGAAAAAGGCTGAACAATTTTTTTGTTTATTTTATCATGCGCTTTCCACGGTTCCGAAGAAATATGATTGTATTTTATAAACATAAATATTACAGTTGCCATATACATGTATGTTTGTGTTCTAGGTTTGGACTTGTGTTTTTCCTATTCCTTCTCTCTGCATGTGCTGGATTCTGGAGACATCGATATCGCCAGCACCCTGTGATTATAACACTGCCGTATAGCCCTCTATCTAATGCAGACTCCATGTCAGATGAAGAAAAGGTCAGTTACACATGTCAGCTCTGGTTACCTCCCTTTATCCCAGAATTCAAATAACTTTGAAATGATGTATAACATTGCAAATAAAAACCATAAGTTTAGAGGGACTGTAATTTTAGTTGAATTTCCAGATGATTTTATTAAAGTATAAAACCAAGATTTGTTTTTCAGATTAGGCTCAAATGATCAGTAAGTCCCATAGCTCGGAATTACAAGAGTCTTAGGTTAATCTGATTGGAATTCTTCCTGTCATAAATCCCTATTTTGAGGAATTTTGTCTGTCAAAATTGTCCATTTGCTTACTTTTCCATGTTTAAATTTAGTACGCCTGCCTGTCATTTTAACCATATTTAGAAATCGAGAAATGACAGGGGTCTAGCTAAGACTATGCTGGAAAATTAAGGAGATTTACATCAACCCACTTGTTCCCTTCGTCCTCTTTTCATTACACTCTAGACAAATTGATTTCACTGTTGATAACTTAACCCTTGTCAGCATGTACCTGGAAATTTTAAACATTTTATGGGATGTACGCTTTCTATCCACATAATTTGAACAGTGTTAAATTACAGCTTTGACAACAGGTCTCCAGATTTCGTAGTGCTGTGTGATTCATTGCAAGACATGTGCACACACGGTCCATGTGTTTGTCACTAATCCACATAGACAGGTGTACATGTACCTTATGAGTATGTATCAGTCATCAATGATTATGTTCTTTGTACTGATGACCATAGTTAGTATCGTTAAGCCTGTCGTATTTATTCATAGTCATGGATTTAATCTTTATATTGTAGCGGGTGGTTGGAGGGAGCTTCCTGTTGCTCTGGTGCTCTCGGAGCTAAAGGGGAACAGGAAGCCGATCTGTTTGTGGTATCTGTATTGCCTCCTGTTGTTGTCCTATCTTACCTTTGTTTGTTACCACTGGTGTCTAGGGTTGTTTCCTTCACCCATTGGGCTGGCACGTCATCATATAAGTGAAAAACCTTTGAGTACGATGTGAAACCCAAATAAAACAAACAAACAATCTTTATATTTTATGCTTCTAGAGTGAAAAACGAAAATTTGAGCAAAAATACAGGCCTATTTATCCATATTCTTGTCCTGTGGTTGCACTGGTTTATACAAGCTTTGCTGAAAACAGCTATTTTAAGTAACGACTGTTTTCTACGTTTGTATTTTCAGCCACCTGCTTACTCTGCTGGGGACCTTGGTACAAGGAACTATTACGGTGGGAATGCTCAGTCTCCTCCACCACCGTACGGAATGCATGGAAAGTACATGCCCCCGCCCCCATCTTACACAGCGCCACCTGCTGGGTATGGCGACTTTGAATCACGCAATCAGAATTTCTACCAGCATTGAGACGACGTTATATTTTTCTACCTTATAAGTAAAGCAATTCATTATCAGGAAAGAAATGGTGGTGCAGTGCTGTTGTGAAGATTGTACACCCAGTAACATTGTCACGTGTAATTATAGTAGACATTACCTTTGTCATGGCCAACTAGTGGATCAAATCATTACGGTATTCATAAAATATATTCTCCTCAGTCCTCACCATAAACTGCCCAACGTTAGACTTTACGCAAATATTAACAGTGTCTTTTGTGCCAATTTTTATGTTTCAATTGTAAAAGGAGACGGATAAGTCTGAGAAAGGGAAGCAATATACATCTGGGGGAGTCGTAGTTATTTCTTAATCTAGTATATTTTGAATAAGGACTGCCAATTAAGGTTTATTTGTTTTCTTTTTAATTTATTGATGTACACAGGATTTCAATGGGTCACATTGCGATATGATAGAGATAGGTGATTGTTCCTGTCAAAGGGTCCTACTTTTTTGTGTCTTTCCATTCATAGATTCATAGTTTGTTTTTTTTTAAATTCTGTTAAGGCTCCAGTTTTTGTGCCATTTTTACATAAGTTCCTAGTTTTTGTGTCCCTCTGTTTATAGTTTCCTAGTTTTTGTCTAATTCTATTCATATGTCCCTACTTTTTCTGATTCTGTAACTACTTTTTATGTCCTTCTCTTTATGGCTGTTTATTATTGTGTCATACTGTTCCTAGTTTCCTACTTTCTGTGTTATTCTGGTTCGGTTCTTATTTATTCTGTTCATACATGATTCGGTTCCTAATTTTTATGTCATTCTTAATATATCAGTTTTGAGTTAGCTTCCCGCTTTCTTTGAGCTTAAAGCAACAGTAGGAAGCTGATGTGTCTTGGAGTGTCTGGTAGATTCCTACTTCTGTTGATAGATTCCTGTTTTTTGTGTCATTATTCCTCAAGGAGGGTTTTCTTCAGATATTAGACAGGGATGTGATTATATTAGTGCGATAACCAAAAGTGCTGTTTTTTTTCTCCAAAACAGGAAAGTAAACTTATTTTTACATTCTGTCTGGTTTTCATAGTTATTCATTATTCTGGCTAAAGGTTGCCCTTTCATCTACTCTTTCATCATCTTTCCGTTACATCAAAATCTTGTCATAGTACATGTAATTATTTTTGTGGGTTCTAATTTTTCCCATTCTGTTAAAGGGGTTCTTGGTTTCAATTGTCATGGTTTGTAGGTTCCAGTCTGTCGTTTATTGGTCGTATTTGTTGTATTTGATTAAATCTGACAACATAAAATGAGACAATATTGTTTAGGCTAAGGCCTGAAGTTACACACGCCCCCAAGCAAATGATTTTTCTGGCACCACACTGTCACTGAGTTATCCAGGAATAACAATATACGGCAGGATTTTGATTCCCTTAATCATGTCCTTTAATTGTCAAGTTTTTTTTTTATCAGTAGGCTTAAAGTCAAAACAAAACCTTGCATGCTTACGCCATGCCTGCCCAGGAAGATCGGGTTTAAATTGAATGCACACCCAAAATTACTTGTTACCTAGGCAGAATGGCTGCACTGGATGGTTTTTGGAACAGTTGATGCTTTGAAGATCTGATGTCTTGTAAGAAGTTATGTGAATCACCAGATTATATAATTGGTATATTACACAGGTATATCAATGATTATTCTGATGCTTGCGATTTGGAGATTAACACAACTGTGAGGACTTAGGTACCTATTGGTAGATTATGTTGCCATGAATGATTATTGTTTAATGTTTTTGGAGATTAATGTGATTTTGAGGACTTGAGGTACCTGCTGGTAGATCATGTTGCCTTGAATGATTATTGATATGCATGGCGTTAACCATCACTAGAGTGTAAGATACCAGTGTCTTAGCTATGGTCACCTTAAATACTTCCCCTGGCAGGGTCACATATAATATACCTCAATTTCATTAATCGAATGCTTACAGCTATGCCCCTTTCGCTGTAGTCACTCCATTTTTGAAATTAGATAATGTTAAATGCCCCTTTTAGAGTTAAGTCACACCTCTGTGCAGCGGGCAGTTCAAGGGAGCTTCGTGTTGCCCTGGTGCTCTCAGAGCTAAAGGGGAACAGGAAGCTGATCTGTTTGTGATGCCTGTTTTACGTGCTGCTGTTTTCCTGTATTCGTCCTGTCCTGTCTTTGTTTGTTGGCAGTGGTGTCGAGGGTGGTTTCCTTCAACCATTGGGCTGGCAAGTCGTCATATGATTGAAATACCCTTAAGTACGATGTTAAACCCCAATCAAACAAACAAACAAACACACTTCTGTGCAAGTGGTGTTAACCTATAGAATTATGCCCCTTTGAAGGTTAATTCACAACCCAGTGGAATGTGAGTTAGCTTATAGTGTTATGCCCCTTTGGTCGTTAAGTCATACCTCTGTAAGTTAAGGTTATTTTTTAAGTAAGGACCGATGGACAATTAAAATCCTGTTATACATGTACTGGTTTATACTCTATGTGCAGAAGCCACTTGTATGTATATATATATCAAATATTATCACTTTAAACTGCATCATGATGTATATAATTGTAAATATATTGTATTATTTATGTGAAGTGTAATAATGGGTGGATGCTGGATCGCGTCCACCAATGTCTTTTATACGCTCTATCGCACTTCATTTCCACTGAATAATGAAAGTATTGGACTACCTTTTTCCTTTGTAGTAAGCGAGTTGTTGTTTAATTGTGTAATTATTGATCTAATGGGAATAACAATCTGGCCTGCATTAATGTTAATCATCATGCAATTCCTGCAGGGTAGGATTGACCTGTATGTACATTAATAACTCATAACATGAGTTGAGTGTCTAACATTGGTTATTAATTGTAATAGACTATATCTAATTGTTTAAAAAAGAAAATATAAAATCTTTCATTTTGTTTTATTTTCGCAATGTACTTTTACATTTTTTGAATTCGGTAACTGAATGCTTAGATGAGGTTGAATTCCACACATTAATTTTAACACTATATCAAGGATTGACATGCCTGCACAAGACACAGTTCTCTCATCTCTTTATTGGACAGTGGGTGGTTAGAGGGAGCTTCATGTTGCCCTGGTGCTCTCAGAGCTAAAGGAGAACAGGAGGTTGATCTGTTTGTTATGTCTGTATTGCATCATGTTGCTGTCCTGTATTTGTCCTGTCTTGTCTTCGTTTGTTGTCAGTGGAGTTGAGTCAAATAAGTGAAATACCCTTGAGTATGACGTTACACCCCAATAAAACAAACAATCAAACAAAACTTATTGGATAGGCAAGGTAAGACTTACCTCAATTTGTTACCGGTTGCTGGGAGGGAGCTTCCTGTTGCCCTGGTGCAAGACGAAGCCAATCTGTATGTCACTTCTTTATATTGTTTAATGACAGTTAAATGGGAGGTTTCTTTTCTTCACCGAGTGGATCCAATATCTGTGTATGACATGGGAGGAATGAACATGCTTTGAGTAGGAATGTGTCCAAGAAAATCTGCATTTCAGAATCATTTTATCAAACTGGGTCAAATAAATCAAGAAAATTAAAAAAAAAGTCAAATGATGCGATATCTATGAAAATTAGAAATACATAATTTGTATTTTTTTAAACTGTTTCCGGACACCTTTAATTGGGAAAATGGAAAAAAGGTAAATTTTAGACTTGCATGTTAGGTAGAAAGGTATGACAGTTTAAAACCAGCAGTGAAAATAACAATTTTAAATGGGATAATTTTGCCAGAGGATATGTAGGAATTTATCATGTTTTTAATTACTTCATGGGATATTGAAATTCAGCACTTTTTGAGTAGGGTAGAAAATAAAAAGGGTTTGAAAAAAAAAGTACATATAGAACAACTTTGTAGATTAAACAAATTTCGCTGTAGTGCTCTTATGAATAAGTAACTTAAACAACTGTAGAAAAAAGACTGTGTTGATGGAGTTATAAACGCTGACTTATTTTTAAGTTACATATTAAATTTTGTTCAGGTATAAAGTTGATTTTTCACAAGGGAATTCAAAAGAAGATTTGTATTGATGCCATCTATCATTAAAAAAAAACTTTACCTATGATATCTACATTGTACATGTTTTATGGGACTAAAATGCTTCAACGTATGTTTTAAATCTAACATAATATGAATGTTGTTTTTTAATTATAATTTTTTTTATATTATTTTCTTTACATTTAGCTATTGCATTACACTGGTTGTAAATAAATAGTGAGTAGAGAGTGTACATACAGAGAGGTTCAGGAGTTAAAACATTATTTTGATCTATAAAGGCAATGGGAGTCTCGTAATGTTCCATTGAATGCTGTCCTCTGACTCAGAGATTCATGGACGTTTTACTAAGTCACAATGCAAAAATGTGTTTGACGTCATGTAAAAGCTCCACTATCACGAATGTTCTGACGTCAGAGGACCGCTTT
>JAVFBW010136415.1:0-13296 GCA_034783835.1 Mopalia ciliata
CATTATATAAGGGTACTTTATTCAGCCTATTACTCATTGGATGGTGTTGTGTCCACAAAATATAAAAACTAATAACAGTTTTTCAGTTTCACTTTAAATTCCACAAACAAATTGCACAATATGTGTAACGACAAATGTTTGAAGATACAGTCTTTAATAACAGGTACTGTAGTTGTAAACTAAATTTCTCCATTGATTGATAACAAAAGGCTCAAAATTAACATTCAAGTGTAATGCTGTTACATCTATCCAGAGCTCTTGAAAGAATTAAAAACAGGTGATCTGACACCATTCTCCTTCATTAAGAATTGTGTGGAGTACTGCAAATTTTAAAAGCTTCAGTCAAAACCAACAATAAAATTTAATCATGCATGCTTATTTCCCCCGTAAGTGACAGGAGAGTGATCTGATCGCTCACCTGATAGGTTGGAGATAAATTGCATGGATATAAATAGATAATTATTTATTCATATTTTAGTTTGTTTTAACAACAATAAAGGTGAGATAGTTCTAATGTCCACATCCGATAGAAACCCCCTTAAGACAGGGGTTTCCATTCACAGACCCAAAGTAAAGCTACAATATATACTGATATATGGTACAATAGCTGTGTACATATGTGTGACTGAGTTAGGCAGATTGTTGTGGTGATGAGCCAGCTACATTTAGAGATGTTTTCTCTGATGGATGAAGACATAAGGAGAATAAAGGGAGGAGTTGTTCACAGTACCAGAGACCCCCTAAAGGGTAGTCCCAGGAACATCTGGTTCACTTCTATACACCTGTTACTGGTTATGGCTTCAGTTAGGATTGAAGGAAAGATGTTTTTAAAAACACCAATAAAAGTCTGACTGGGGTGAAATAATATTGAATAATGTAAATATTTAGGAATTGTTTTGAGTCCTTAATAATAAAAACAATCCAAGAAGAGCAGTGATTAGACCATAGTGTTAGCCAGAGGGGTGTCTCAGTGTCTTTGAGAAACCCAAGAAGCCATATGGGACACCCTGTTTCAGTCAGTCAAATTTAACATGGGAAAGATAAGGGAACAGTAAAATGAGACACCATGTTTCTGTAAAAATGGTGATTCGAAACACCCTCTTTTTGATTTCTGGCTAATACTATGGATCAGAACAGTTTAATTCGTAAAGTTAGAAACAATAATCGGTAAACCATGAGAATCTGGCAAATTCTTATTTAAAAGCAACTGGTCTACAATTTGATTAGGTGACAACAGATATTGAAAGGAGAATCAAAGGATAAAACAGATAATGACCATCATTTAAAACAGACAAATGTTACACCAATCCGGATTTCCTTGATGTTGGGGGAAGCTGGTGTGAGTTTATCAGAATTCTTGTAAACCTTTCTCACAGTCAGTGGATGATTTATTACTAAGGAAATTAATGGTTAATTAGCACCTGATATTTGCTGGTGATAATCACATACTTACATCAAGGTTTATTGCTCTATGTCTGTGCAACACATGTAATAGACATCCAAATTGAGTTTTCATTGGTCTACAGAAAGATATGTAGTTTATTATTTTAACTTTTACCTGTTTTAGTACAGATTATAAATAACCTTCATCAGGTTCACTGCTATATTAAGTTTCTCTGACAGGTACATAATGGCTGCTATAGCTCCTCTTAGTAGGTGACGCCTGGAAGTGGAATATCACGGTAGTGATATATTACACCTAATGCTCCCAGTCAAACCTCAGCATATTCTAAATATCACAGGTATTACAAACATACAATGAACAAGATTAATAAGGGATTCAGCAACAAGATACTTCTATATTCTATGTTGGAACATCAAAATGGTACCCTTAAAGTCTAATACAACTGAGAAACTTGTCTCTCTGACTTTATAGAACATTAAATGATACATCTACTTTTATTGATGGCGATCCCTGTGCCACGTTGATTAATTTTTACAAATACATTAGACAAGATTGATTTTATTGAACACTCCTCTCCAGGTGTTAACCTCTGAACCTAGGTAGACTTAACTGGTGCCTGGGATTGTAGCTTTTAGCCAGTGTGTGTACCTTAGAGGCCTTAATCTTAGGTTAAGGGGGTTAGAGGTGTTTACACATCAACCTGAGATGACCATCAATCATCAGGCTGTCATCCATGAAATTCTACCCATTTCACAGGGGAATTAAACTGCTGTTAAAATCACTCACTATGTTGATTTATGGACATCTAAATCTCTAATGTATTTAGCTCAGATCTGATGGTGAGAATGACTTCCATATTTAACAAATTTGTACCCTGGGTTTGTGATATCTTACTATTATTGATCCAGTGCTCTCAGAATTGAGAAGCAACTCAAAGCCGATCTTTCCGTTGATTAAGTTGAAAGGACAACCATGTTATCTTTAACGTCTGACATGTGATTGTTACCCAGAAAAAATGATAATAACAGCAATAGTTCACCTTAATGTCTCATTGGCTATCACTGATTTCAAACAACTCCGATACAGGCACTGCTTATTTAAAATTATTTGTTTATCACTATTTTCAGTTTCTCCATTTGTTTTCACATTTTATTATTGCCAATTATTGTTTTAATATCGGCCCTCTGGCTACGGGCAGTTTGTTGAAAAGTAGCAATGCTGTCTGAACTTAATAACACTGGAAGAAAACACTATGGAAAGGCTTCACATATTGGTTGTGCTGGTGTCAATTATTGTTGGAATACCCTGCCATCATATATGTGAAGTACCTCAAAGCACAATGAAAACATCAATCAATCAATCAATCAATCAATCAATCAATCAATCAATTGTTCCACATGTATGTTGATTTCTGATTTTTTAAATAACTTACATTTACTGTGAAACTATTTCATCACTTTATATTTGATTTCATATTAATTTTATAAATGATATATTATTATGATAGAGCGTTTGACCAGTGGTTTTGTAATTAAATATGGTATTATTGAAATAGTTGAAAGGGTCAAAGTGTATGGCTGACAAGTGTCCTTGATACCTGAGAAGAAGTGTCTTCTGTCCAGGGCTAACACCCTTCTTAACAAGCATTGTTATCCCCAGGACAAATACAGAGAATGTCCAGTCTGTGTTCCTGGGTGACAGAAACATCTAGTTTACACCCCTGTGTTTGCAGAGACTGTTCAGAAACCTAGAGGAATTAAGGGAGAGGTATTAATCTCCCATGTGTGTACAGACAATACTGTGGCTTTGTGCTGGGCTCTTTTTTGTGACCTACCACAGTGGTTATTAAAAAGCCTTCTTTACCTTTGACAAATTCCGAAATATACTAGACAGTTATGATTCTTGAAAAACTTTAAAAAACAGTTATGATTTATCAGTATTTGTGGTTGACAGCGTTGTGCTTGTTAAGTGCTGTTTCTGCCATTAAGCAGTGTTGTGGCTGCTTTGGGCAGTGTTGTGGCTGCCTTTGGTCAGTGTTGTGGTAAGTCAGTATTGTGGCTGTCTTTGCTCAGTGTTGTGACTGACTTTGGTCAGTGTTGTGGCTGCCATTGGTCGTTGTTGTGGCTGCCTTTGGTCAGTGTTGTGGCTGCCTTTGGTCAGTGTTGTGGCTGCCATTGGTCAGTGTTGTGGATGCCTTTGGGCAGTGTTGTGGCTGCCATTAGTCAGTATTGTGGCTGGCATTGGTCAGTGTTGTGGCAGGTATTGGTCAGTGTTGTGGCTGCCATTGGTCAGTGTTGTGACTGGTATTGGTCAGTGTTGTGGCTGCCATTGGTCTGTGTTGTGGCTGCCTTTGGTCAGTGTTGTGGTAAGTCAGTATTGTGGCTGCCATTGGTCAGTGTTGTGGCTGCCATTGGTCAGTGTAGTGGCTGACTTTGGTCAGTGTTGTGGCTGCCTTGGGTCAGTGTTGAGGCTGTCTTTGGTCAGTGTTGTGGCTGCCATTGGTCAGTGTTGTGTCTGCCTTTGTTCAGTGTAGTGTTGAGACTGCCTTTGGTCAGTGTTGTGGCTGCCATTGGTCAATGTTGAGTCTGGCATTGGTCAGTGTTGTGGCTGTCTATGTTCAGTGTTGTGACTGCCTTTGGTCAGTGTTGTGACTGCCATTGGTCAGTGTTGTGGCTACTATCAATGTTGAGTAAGACATGGAAGCCATGTTAGTCTATGACCTAAATAATTATTCCACTGGTCATTGTTCTGATTATTGAGAAATGGACAGAGATCTTAGGCTGACCTCTCACCTGGGAACAGACAGCTAAACCCTTTGATCTGTACACATCTTCTCAGGTGTGTTATCCCCTAATAAAGGAGAAAGGTCATGTTGTTCTTCACACCTGTAATCCACCATTGTTATGAACTTCCACAATGTGAACTACAACTGTCTCATTCAGACATGGGCATGGGAATCTTCTAGCTTCACAGGGTCCGATAATAACTCTTTTTGTCTACTTTACCACAAACGATCTTTGCATTTGAATGACATGTTTGGGCGAATAACCTCCCTAGAAACTTTTGGTTGAACAAAAAAATAAGTTATCCCAGACTGGGGAAATGCCATTTTTCAAATTATAATAACTTACAAGTGTGATAATGACAAGTAAAGTGTGATGTTATGAATGATAATCCTCGTCTTTAAATGTGATTGTTATTTAACCTTCTACAGTCTAAACAAAACTTCATGATGATGAAGCTTAGCTAAGTCATGGCAATTTATAATACAGTATACTGAACGAGTATGTAGTTGTTATCAACTATTAATTGGGTACATATAGAATGATTCCTGGGTTCACAGATTGCTTAAATGATGACATGAGCAGCATATCATGGAAATTTTTTTCTAGATTTTTGGAAACATTTTAATGATCAAATAGACCAACTAAGGGCAAATTGTGGTTACAGAAGAAATATTGATAATTCACATGAACCAATCAAATTTTAAAAAATAGACCTAACTGTTTAAGAAGCAATTCAGAAAACATTCATTTGGACTGAATGTCTGTGTAGAATTACACCTGGTGGTGTAACATATATGTAAGATTGTTTATCTTGTAAGTCTGGTAGAGATATATCCACCCTCACTCTGTGTATATATACACCCAGGAAACAACTGGTTTTCATTGAACACAAAGACTCTATTGTTTTCAGGGTCCGTTAGAACCCGCTGTCTTGTGTAATATTATAAGATGTATGTTGCTGTGTACGGGCCCTTCAGCTTGGAGGCCATTAGAGCAAAAACACTTTTGTAGAATTATAATCTTTCGAGCATCTAAAATCCTGTCTATAAAGATAAATGTGAAGTAAGGATCAATAAACTCTGATTCCTGTCTGAAGAAATCACGAATTTTCCTACGGAGCGTGGTAACTGGTGAGAGGCTATACTGGTTTGCAATCAAAAAAGACAGTGGATTTGAACAAAAATTACATGTTTTCACTCTTCAATATTTCAATTTTACAGCTGCTTTCAGAAATAAACTGCCTTAAGTACAATACTATTATAAAAAGAAAAGTTGTCTCTTTTCTATGATGCTCTCTTATAACTTGAACTGCCTTCTGGTTTAAAGATAAATGAAGTATTATTGGTATAGGTTAATTGATTATTGGTAACGTGAGAATAATATTGCCCGAATGTTGATGAATAATATAATTTGTATAGACTCGTTTGTTAAAGATTGTGGCTGAGGCATAATTTTTTTTTGCAAATTAAATTCAGTTAATTTACCACTATAAAACCCCACAAAAGCTATAAGTATCTTATAAGTAAGATGGTAATGAAATCCACAGCAAGCGCCTAGGTAGAGTTCTCTACCTGTCCTGTGGACACCCTGAATTGAACTAATTGGCGCATTTGGACGCCCCATTATAAGACATTTAAACTGGCAAGAGATGGAGAAACTGTAAAAATTGGACACTCAGTTACTTAAAAACTGAAGCAAAATGACCATATTGGACACCATGCTTTTGATTCTGGCCGTTAAATCCCTGAGCCATAGGACTTGTTGTACTCCAGTAGACTTCTATAACCACATGTTACTGTAGACACTTCACAATGTGGAAGGTGTGAAGACCATAATCACCCTGGTAAGTTTTTGTTTCCCAGCTGGCAGTTTGAATCTATTAAACTTAATACTTTTGAGAAGCTTTTGGCAAGTTTAAGTCTGTGCCTCATGTAGATGTATAAGATTATGTCCACATGTACCACATAGAATAGTAAGCCACTTGATTGTGATAGCTACCGTTTTGTTATTGATATCCCAGTAACTGTTTGGTAGATACACTGGACTACATGGGAAATTTAATCCACATTTTGACAAAGAGCTGGTGTATCTTAAC
The DNA here is from genome assembly GCA_034783835.1 of Mopalia ciliata. NCBI lineage: Eukaryota > Metazoa > Mollusca > Polyplacophora > Chitonida > Mopaliidae > Mopalia > Mopalia ciliata. The sequence continues at coordinate 6,287 of JAVFBW010136415.1, forward strand.
TGTGTGAGTGGATTGTTTCGAGATGCTTTCTTCTGATATGTGGGAGTTCCAGCCAGGCGTGAGTGTTTGAATATCCCATGGGGGTCTCTTCCTACATGCCTGCCCTGTGTAATTGCTCAGTTCTTTAATGCTGTCTGACCTATGGCTGACTGGCCTTACAGAATCAGCTGTCATTAAGCATTGTATATTGTACTTTCAGTTGTTTCATTAAAGCAGAAAAAAGGACACCTGAGTTCTTCGAGGAGATTATTTCTCATGCCTAATAAAAAGACAACTTTAAGAGTATTCAACACACCTGAATGGAAAAATACATTTGAACAAAATTAAATATAATTTTTGTGTTGTTTTGAAATAGGCATTGTTTTTATATATCTTGGGATAGCATTATGATTTTGTTAATGATTATATCAATACCTGGCTGGCATTATTAAAGGAGTTTGTCACATGTTGACAGGCCGTAAATAACTCTGTAATAATTGGTTAGGTGTGCTTAGGAATGCAAGAGTGATGGCAAGCCTTACTGACTTGACTGAATATATTGATTTTAAAATGTCTTTTCTTAGTGGAATTTACAAATATCTGAATAATTCATAAATGTGTAGTTTATTGTCTGCAAAATTTAATGTTGAAATGTAATTTATAATGGGGTTATTAACCTCAGGCTGTGGTCTGTCATTTTTACCTGTTCTTTTGACACCCTGCTCTCATTTGCTGGTCCTCTGGGCACTGTAGGTGTAATTTGATATTACACAAACTGTCAGCAGTAGATTAACAGAAACCTCAGTCCAGGTATATGGTAACCTGTGCCCTGAGAGGAGTGATCTTTCTTCTTCCATCAAATCATTATCAACACCTACATGTAACCATATACTTTCAATCAAATTATACCCTAACATAGCCACTCAATGCTAGAGAAGAACACCAGGAAATATCCACTTCACACGCACAGGAATTGAAATATCAATTGGTATTTGTCATAGGACAGCAGATTACACTGGCACTTCATATTTTAAAATTCTCTTATTGAATACAACTTGATTACGATCATTTATAAACATGGAGTTTTTACTTGTTGTTTCCAGGGATTAATTATCAAAATTATCCATTTTGAATTCACTGAGCTTTGTTTAAAACAATTAGTTTAAATTATATCTTGTTTAGTGTTTATTTTATGATGGACTTGAACAATGTAGATTAAAGTCATATTTTGATTGTGCAAAAGTCTCGGCTGTTAATTTTGCTGAGTGTTGAGAAGGAATGTGTCCCGAGAAAAGGGTCACACTTCAATTTGTAGCTCTAACTGAACACATACTATCATAATGAGAACAATATGAGAGTCAGGTCTGTCAGCTCAGCCACACCATAACCTGAATCCAGACCTGATCTGGCTTAGATGCTCTTATAATTGCTTGTATTTCACCTCAATTCTCACACACTGAGACCACATGGGGAGGGGAGGCTATCATGTTAAAGGCCACAAACTTGTATCTCCACGCCAATATGAATATATAAAAAAAAAAGTGAGGAGAAATGTAGATATTTTAGGTTGAAGTGATTGAGAAGTTTCTTGAGTACATGTTTCTGTATAATGTGACAGAGAAATTCTCAAAACAATAGAATGGATTCAGTATGTCACCCAGCATAAATGTCATCACAAGAGAACAGCTTTCACCAGACTTTTGTTTTGGGTGTCTGCTGTCTCATTCTCTTCAAAATAAAATCTAAAAGACTTTTTTACATATTGAAATGTGAATGACTAACATGTTACGTTTTGTCATAATATGGCTAGAATATAGCTTTTTTGTTCTCCATTAAACTTTTACACTGTTCAAGTTAAATGTTTTCCATTAACAATGAAATTAAGTTTACTTGATCTTGCTTATTATTGCTGCAATAAGGTATTTTTTTATTTTTATTTATTTAATTATGGGGCAATGTACCCACATATAAACTACATGTACTCTAGATTAAGATCAATTTAGAAAATTTTCCCTATCATAAAAACTACTTTCTCTTTGAGTTTATCCAGATCCCTAGATAGTTCATCAGTTTTAATTAATCAAAATCCCTGTACCAGTGTTTTTTTTAGAAATATCGATGAACTGTCTTTCACATATTTTTATTTTCTCACCAAGCAAAACTTGTTTGGTAATGCGCAGTGTAAATAGTCTAAAGGCTGTAAGATAGTGAGCAGGAAGGGAAGCATGGAACCATGGGTTTATGGTAAACTTTTATTGTGAAAAGTTGTAAAGATGATCCTTGTCATGAGAGAAGGACATTCTACTGGATTACCGGCTCTATGGCCAGTATTTACACAAGATGTGTAGAGAAGGAGTCAGATTTAGACCAAACAACATGAATGAAATTGTCAAGGACAGCCTCAGTGATATGTGGGGAGAGAAGATGAGATAGTAAAACCCTCGCCTCCAGTCAGTGTTTATTGGTGTTGTCCAGCTGTGTGGTCAGTCCTATGAAGCAGTCAGATAAGGCCACATTCCTCAGGAACACCAGTCCCCCCATTAACATCACCAATCTCTCTTAGATAAACTTTCCTACTGTCACAAAATAAACAATTTATGTATCTTTCCAGTCTCTGGTTTACCTTGTAACATATTGGTTATATTCCACACACACTGCTGGTTGATTTAACCCTTGTAACATATTGGTCAGATTCCACAGGCACTGCTGGTTGGTTTAACCTTTGTAACATATTGGTCAGATTCCACAGGCACTGCTGGTTGGTTTAACCCTTGTAACATATTGGTCAGATTCCACACACACTGCTGGTTGGTTTAACCCTTGTAACATATTGGTCAGATTCCACACACACTGCTGGCTGGTTTAACCCTTGTAACATATTGGTCAGATTCCACAGGCACTGCTAGTTGGTTTAACCCTTGTAACATATTGGTCAGATTCCACACACACTGCTGGCTGGTTTAACTCTTGTAACATATTGGTCGGATTCCACACCAACTGCTGGGTGGTTTCACTTCCAATTTTAATATAGAAACAAGGATTTTAGACTTATAGTTCACGTTTAATACGGTTTTAACCATTTATGTAGATACATGTATGATTTACATTGATTTAATATCAACTGAACCCTGTGATGGGGATGGGACATAAGAGGTTGCTCTTGTTTACAACAAGGTCTTTCTGATCTCCGGACTGAGAAGGCAATAGGACAGCTCTCACAATTTGAGTTCTTTGTCGTTAAATCTTTTTCTCACTCATTTAACAAAATCCAAAATTACATGTACTCATTTTTGCCTTAAATTATTATTTCATTAATCATTATTTCTGACAGAACTTTGGATATTTGTTTAATATCCATGTTATGGTTACTCATGATTTAATTGGTTAACTTGATTAACACTCCACTTCACTAAATATGTTTGATCAAAGTTGCTTAACCTTTCTGTGTCATTATGTATGTGAGTTATGAGAACACACTTCATTCTGTCTCGTACTTGGTAGGAGTGTCAATGTAGGTTCATTTATCCTCTACTGACCATGAGGCTTGGTGCATATTTTTTTGCTTTCATCAGTCCATTAATCGTGATTTTTAATAATGTAAAAAGGTCTTTTCTGAACAATTGTTTTCCGGTTATTTGCTGGGAATTTGAAATATTGCCAGAAAATATCAAGTACATGGAGGATGTTGTTTCTTGACTTTTCATACAGATAATTGCTCGCTGTGAAATAAAGTATTAATATTGAAGAGATATGTACATGTAGTTATATTTTATATAAATATATTTCAGATTTCTTCAGAAAATAACTCTTTATGGTGTTGAGATGGACATTTATAGACATTTAAATACTTTTTTGTCTTGGCACTTTGCAACTTGTGATTGTCCTGTATTTCTTGTTTTATATCTTGTGATTGTCCTGTATATCCTGTATTTCTTGTTTTATATCTTGTGATTATCCTGTATTTCTTGTTTTATATCTTGTGATTGTCCTGTATTTCTTGTTTTATATCTTGTGATTGTCCTGTATTTCTTGTTTTTATATCTTGTGATTGTCCTGTATTTCTTTTTTTATATCTTTTGAATGCCCTATGGTTATTGTTTTTGTCTTTTGATTAACCTGTATTATCTTTGTTTATTAATTTGTCAGTAGTATCAATGGTGGCCTTCGTTGACTGGTATGCCATCGAATGAATGAAACAATCCTTAGTATGGCATTAAACCCTAAGTAAATAAACAATTAATTATTTATGTTGAGATTTACCTAGTGTTAACAATTTCTCTATTTATTTTTGTCTGAGAGCTTACTGATTTGATAATGCAGATTGTGGAAGAGTTTCATTAGATAGTTGACCAGAGTATCATTTAACAGGGAATGTCTTAGCTAATTAGGTATAACATTGTGGACTCTGAACTCTGATGTTGTGTGAGAAGGCATGGTGTCTGTGTAATGGACCATGTGAGTGCCTTATGCCCCTAACTAGCCTCACGCCAGGAATCCAGGAAGGAAGCAATGGGGTAAAGAATGTTAACATCACATCACGATCTTTACATCCCGCATTTCCTTCTTCCTCAACATGCTGACTTATTTTATTACGACAACGTTTTGTCCTACTTACTGACGTATACATCCCTCCCTTAAAAAAGTAACTGCCTGTTTCTAATTCATAGAACCCAGCTCAACTTAAAACAATTTGTATGATTCAATTTATAATAATAGAGTGACAGTGATGGTGATCAGAATGGCCTGTATCATTCATTTGACATGTTACATGTATTGCTCAGGTAGGTAAATACTGGTCAAAATGTGACCAATCAATAGAAAGTCACATTTCTATCTTTAACAACTGATCAAAATCTGACCAATCAATAGCTAATCACATTTCTTTCTTTATCGCGTTGACTGCCGACTACGAGTTGTCTCGTAGTAGGTGGGGTCTGCCATTTTGCCAACTACGAGTATATGCATAGGTCATCATCTAATGGAAAAAACTGAATTATTATCCCGTCTGCACTAAAACGTGCATTAAAATGGTTATTTTAGATGCATGATGAATAAAATAAGACAATTCGTCACTTTTAATGAAAAAACACAATGTATCTTTTTATTTGATGACCAAAATAGGTCGAACTTGCATCACTTGACACAAAAACTCTTAGTACTTCCGCCTGGTTTGGATCGACCTATAAAACGAAATTGTAAAGACAATACGCCATATATTCAATGTGGAATCAATGGAAATATATCGCAATGATATCTAATGGAATTTCTATGATTAGAATTTCTATGATTATTTTGTATAATTTGGGACATATACTTGTAAGCATTTTGCTGTTACTGGACAATATATGTACATGGATCGTAAAAAATCCATTGCAACCAAATATGTGACATACGAATCATTTTATTTGACCACATTATACAACATTGGTATATTGTTAAAGATTGAGATGACAATAAGTTTATAAATACCAAAAAGTAAGAATTATGAGTTGGGCTTTTGATTTTTCTCTCTCTAGCTAAAGACCACCCAAAGACAGACACTCTAGTTCTGTTCTAGTCTTTGTTTTGATACATTTCATGTGATGTGTATATTGGTAAATTTCTGACTTAGATATATCCAATATGTGCAGTAATGGAGATCAGGGTACCCTCTGCATGATGGTAGTACCTACATGTACCAACAAGACTTGCCCCACAAGTGATTCCAGTCATAAGTAGATCTACACATATAGAAATGACATTTTATTCAAGGGACAGGTTAAACAATGGATACAGACCACTGACCTAAACATCGACTGAGAAAAAACTTATTTGTTGTAATCTAGATATGGGAAAACACAAAGCGGATCCCTTATTTTGGATCTTATAATTGGCAGGTTGTTTTTGGGTAGTGATGTCTGGGTGTGAATGACCTAACACAAACACTCTCATTAAAGCAATATTCAATATTTAAACAGACTTTATTTTAAATAGTTTCTAATGGTCAAATAAAATAGCTATCAATAGATGAATGCCATTGTTACAAGAAACAAAGCCATCAGTAGATCATCTTTCTACATATATATTTATACAATTGTTTGCTAAAACTGTTTATTGTGTAAAGTGTACCTGTTTGATGTATTTGGATTTGTCTTAACAATTGTGACCAGAATGGGGTGTGAGAAACTATTTTTAGGTAAGCATGAATTTGGTCAAGTTCGGTTAATTTTATCTTCCTCTGAGGAATGCTAGATCTAGGTATATCTTCAAAAAGACTCCCCCCCACAGACACTTTGGGATCATTTCATGCCTGACACATGTTTTAGCTTCCCATGTGTGTGTGGCTCCAGTCCCCTCTGTTTATCTGTGTGAATGGGAGAATGGGTCTCCCAAGGGGTTAATTACATGTAGATTAAAACTCCTGCCTTCCCCATCCATGTTCTCACCAAATTCCCTCCTGAGATTATCCTACACATTATATTATCACTCATTGAATAGCCAAGAGTTAGGGTGTTTACTGGATAATTTTTGACTGAGAAAATTTCTGGATTCCCATCAGGATTAATGAACCATAATGATAAATGATAAGTCAATAACAGATTTAGATCAATAGAATTAATAAAATTGCTTTCATGTCTGGACATTATTCTAGATCCATTAGGTTGAGATTTTGTGAATCTTTTCTTTTCTCTACACATCAATCAGGAAACCAAAAAGTAAATATATCACCCAGCAAGTTCAAGTAACTGACCTTTCACCTGATTTGCCTTTGACCTTTCACCTGATTTGCCTTTGACTCAAATGACCTTATAATGTCAATTCTAATTCAACCCAGTGACTTAATGATGTTTAATCTGAAAGTCAAATAAATCCAGCAAAGATGTTTTGAAGGCATGCCATATGAAACTAATTTACAAGTGTATTTTACATGTAATTTACATGTGTCAGATTGGTTCATTAATCTCTCTGCTCACTACAAATACATGAAACTTAATCTGCTCGGGGTTTTCTCATTAATCTGATAGTCAGGTAGATGAAATTTGACTAGGTAT
>JAVFBW010136437.1:0-13294 GCA_034783835.1 Mopalia ciliata
TCTAAAATCCCTTGGTTAAAAGTATTCGCATACAAACACTTTTGATGTCAACAATTCATAAAAAAAAGCATTATTTAACTACGAAACTGAAGACAGTAACACCATCTCGACAGTTTATTTAATGCTGGGGGATTGAATAGTGTTTAAAGCTTACTTAATGGTATTTTACTTATATGAGGATAGGTTGCACGGCGTTAAACTCGGTTCAAACAAACAGACAAAACTGAGTCAGAGGACTACTGAGTACTGTTGTTGAAAGGGAGCGTCATGCTTACTAGAGCTCTCCCAGACATTATATATGAATGGTGAAAATATTAATTAGCCCGGGTACTATATGTAATAATATTATGTGGCAACAAAGGCGTCCATCATTACCATCACCTGGAATGTCATCTAAATTTAGTTCAATTACAAATCGTTGAGGAAGACGATTTCCTCTTTTGTAAATTTACTAAAATATTAATGTGGTGATTATCTCACCAACGTACGCATCGTTACTGTGATCTGTTGATCATGCTTCAATAACCTGCGCTTATTTCAAGATCAATACGCGCGATAAGTGATCGCTCACCTGTGCCCTTTGATCTCGCCGGTCGTTGACAGGTACTTGCAGCAAAAGGTGTGTTGTTTTGGTGTTATATTATAGAATGCCTTAAGCTGTTACACATGTAGGCTGTTTGTGATTGTTGAAGTGCTATAATAAATTATCTGTAACCCGATACAAATATACCCACGTGTAAATCTAGTATTGTCGTTTCAATTAAACCGAACTGTGAGTTCATTAAACCAAGAGAGAGCTCGTGGCACATTTTAATTAAATATTAGCCTAGTATTTGACGCTTTATTAAGGTTTTACGAGATTGCGGGGAAAACATCCCTGCTTGCAGACACTGGCAGCCTTTCCACCCACGGACGCCTTTTAGAGTGTAACCATAGACAGTTTTCCAAAGTCATTAGAGCTTTACTTGTATCAGACGTTTATTTATGTGTGATGCCGAGAACCACGTTACTATATGTCTGCTTATAACCTCATAGCCCACCCCAACTATTATTATCATATGGAAAATAAATAGAGTATAAATTAATTTACTTATAAGCATAAACAGGCAGAAAAGACAGGGAGAAGATTTACTTTCACACCTTATTTCCAGTTTCCTCATACTTTTACTCTTGCATGGAATGACAAAAATTCAATTTGATTAACCAATCGTGCTTTTTGACTGATTTAGTTTGGTAGTGTTGTTTGTTGTTTTGTTTTTTATTGGTATTTTGCGATACCACTTTCATAGTTTGAACAGATTATAGTACACAAAAATCGCTGCTGTAAATGCCGGCCGCTTCGACTACTCGGCCACCCGACTTTCAGTAGATTGGCTGTAGGCGATTTGGTGCCTGCCTCAATGGGTCATGGGTTCGATTCCCAGACGGCCTGTAACGTCCAAACTTTGCTGAACTAAAATCAGTTAAAACTAAGTAAAAGTTATACCAAAATAATAAAAACATTTTTTATATTCAATTTCTAAAAGAGACAAAAAACATACGCTGACTCTGTCGTGTTTATGTCAATAAAAAAATTCACTGCATGATGGCTTCTTAAATAATTAATTATGGTAAAACGGTCGTCCACTACACAAACTGTAGGCCTCCAGTTTTATGTACAAGTTGATAGGCATTAAATGCATTTATCTAAATACCCCCGAAGTTCGGTACCATTGCTAACAATACGTTTGCGGGCTTAAAATTTGGCCGTTCCCAAATTCGTTTCGTAATTTGGAACGGTCCCTACGGAGCGCCTCTGATAAAGTGGGAATAGTAATATTAATTCGCTAATTGCGATAACAACCCAATTGATTTAAATGTTAAAGGTGGCAGCTAGAGAATGAATTCTTCAGAATGCATTAGTTATCGTTAACAGGGGTATAAGCTGTTTGGGAGTAATTTTCCGCAGGGGAAACCAGGGCACTATACGGGGTGGTCTATTACAGGAGTGATACAGCCCACTTCTGTGCACTATAATATAACATTATTTCAGTCAATAGGTTTATGCGGCGAAAGTTTTGGCTGCTCCAGCAATTTAACAATAAGCAGCCTTCATGCCTCTACTTCCATACGTATACGCCCAGTTGTAAGATTCCATTAATTAACAAAGAACTCTGAATAATAAAGGCTTAAACTTTTCGAATAAATATTTGTTTATATTGTTTATATATATAGCAAATTTTACCACAACATCTATTTGATTCACCGAAAATATACTTTTAACATGTGCTTTTAATATAAAAGGCGGAACGCTGATTATCATGCCAAAATATTAATTCTACAAGTACATTTCTTGCACTTTTTGTGATATATATGAAGGTGCAATGACGTTCGAGGAGTATATAATAATCATTTAAGACTTGAAATTGTAAAACAAAAACTGATTAACTATAAGAGTTTATAAAATATTTTAAATAAATATTTTTAAAAAAATTAATAATAATCAAAGAGAATAAATGTATTCTGCAATTTTTTTTCAGTGATTTTATTTACAGTTTATATAACAGTGGAAATTTCTATGACGTTTGATTTCGCTTTATGACGCATTTGTTTTAAGAATAAACTCCTACCTATTTTTCCTTTTGAAATGAACTTATTTACTTATTTTTATTGTGTTCACTTGACAGAACAAGGCTAACGATAAAGAAATAAACACGTGTATAGTAACAATACATTATTTTAATTCATTTCGCACGCTTCGGATAAAGTGGTATCGAACTTACGCACGTGCATCATCCTGTTGCCATATCGATCGATGATTGACAGCTCTTGTGGGAGTTGCTTTTAATCCGATTGGCTGCTGCTAAGCTCATGCATATTCATGTTTGTAGTTCAATGATAACTGGGATGATTTCTATTTAGGGATTATTTCAAGCCTAAGCATTTGGTATTTTGGAACGACTGTAGTAAGTTGACTGTATGGATTTACTGGACTGTAATAAGACTCAGTTTTCCATCCGCAAACTCTTAGAAAGTATTTTGTACAAGTACACGTAAGTATTTCATTTGTATGGGACAGTTTTGTTATCTTAAAAAAGATACATAGGCCTATATCTTTTGGCATTATAAGTTTTTCGATTAAAGCTAATACCAAATTATTTCGTTTATCATTTTGATGGTATACAGGTATAGCCATTAGTGGCTTGCTTTAAAAATTCAAATATTTCGCGTATTGTATATGAATACAAATATCTTTTGCAGTTTTTTTATGATCATGAGCCTTAGTAAACATTCATTTAAATATTTCATATTGATATCATCGTGTAAGTAAAAGTGGATTACAGCTTAATGCCTTCACGTAATGACTTAGTGTTGTAGTTCGTGTTGTAGAAACACAGCGGTATGCCATAATGAAGCTCCACCAAATTGGAAAAAGATTTGATTGCTATTTATTGTATTCTCTGACGTTATTGACGAACGATTTAAAATGTTTATAAATGCCAATCCTGTAATTATTCATTGTTCAGCGATTCGGGGCCTCATAAACATATGTAGTTTTAATGATTAACATGGATTTATAAACACATGCATGCTGGACTGTAGACATATTTTTTACACATAATGTGCTTTGATATTCTAGTTTGTTGAAATTGCCTCCAACTTGATAACAATAAACGATCAACTGACGTTTTGTTTGACTTACTTTATTGGTATATTTATTTATTTATTATCAACATATTGACTTACAGAAGTCTCTTGTTGTTTATTTAATTTTTTAATTTGCCTTTGTGTGACATTTTCGTGACAACTATTATAGTCGTTGGCAATATTTACAGACATAATTTTTTTTTTATTTTTCGTTAAATTATTTAATTATATTTCTTTATTCTGACGGTTTGTCTTTGTGTTAAACTGAACGAAAACCAACTGAAAACCATCAGCCGCTTCTATAGAAACCCATTGAAAACCAACAGTTTGCCCTTTTATGAACAATATTTAAACGTATGAGAACAGTATTTTCGTTCACGCCACGGCGTTGCTGAAATACCGCTGATTTTGGCTAAAAACACTTATTATTCAATCAATCAATCAATCAATCAATCAATCAATCAAACAGTATTTTCGTTATGTCTGGGATAACGGCAAAACAATCGGTGGTCGAAATGACAAATTTGATGCAAGTGACTTTATATGAAATTCGTTTTGTTCTTTATATTTCTAAAATTATTTTGGTTTAACTTTGCAGGTGTAGGAGAGAGGATTGATTTAATTTCAGCCTCACCTCCATCCGTAGTCCAGTCAGACGGGAACGGAATAAGTGCCCAGGTTTCGGGTGTCATCTACCCCAGTGTTCTTACCTCGGAGGGTGGCTTGGGTGCCCCTCCCTCTTCCGCTGAGCCACAGCCGATCACCCGCAACAACAACAACGCATCGTCAATGTTGCTCCTACAGTCTCAGGTAAATGTTAACAGTAGGCTTTTTAAATGTAAAAAATGTTGTCAAAAAATCGCGACAAAAATCCAACAAGATATTTTATACTGGATGTTACTGCATGCCTGGTTATCTGAAAATATGAAATTGTCAAAATATGTTATACAGCAAATTTCTAATATAAATAAGGGAAAAGATTTCTATAAATATATTTTAAATAAATGTATATTGAATTGACTCAAAGAGCATGCTTTGTTAAATGTCATATTTCCCTTGTGATGTATTTCAACGTTTGTGTAGTTTTTTAATTTGCCTATTGTATGCAATTCTCTTATCCAAATTATACTTCCTGCTAATTCTTATGAAATTATTCCGTCTATGACAAATTATTGGAGGCAAAGCCAACCCATAGACTGGCAATTCCACTTAAAATACATTCTGATTTGGGCATAATTAAGCAGTAAATTGTCTCAATTTCGATATGGAAGCAAATGTTAATTTGTTAATTTTATCTTCGAATTTCACAAAATCTACAGTCAATATAAAAACTTAACAGCGTGCCTATCAATTTTAATTTGGAAACAAACATTAATTAGTTTAATTTTATAATCGCATTTCACAAAATTTACAGTCAATATAAAAACTAAAGAGAGACGGCGCGCTAACATATGTTGGCGGTTTTCGCGGTATACCGCGGCTTGATATGATAATCTAGACGCAGTATCGAAGATACAGAAAACAATAAAAAGGAACGAAAGGGCAATGCAATAAAATCAAACACTGGAGACGGGGTCAGAGGTCTGCCCGGCATGAAACACAGATCGCGTGTCGACCGCGCACCGCACACGCGATGATGCGTACTGAGAATAAGAAGACGAGACAATGTCATCGAGCCTGACGAAAGCTTTGACTCTAGCAGAGCGGTCGCAGATGTTTCCATGTGAAAGTCTACTGTTTCATAGACAACAGTTGTCAAACTCACGTGCCACAAACAATTCACTCATTCGTGACCTGAAATGTTACCATTTGTTAAAAACCTCAAAAACTCTAGTACAATAACTTAAAAATTCGTCAATGAAATTAAGCTAAGCGCTTATCAATTTAGTCTAAGTTGTAGGTAATATTTGTTTCTTTAGTGACCCAAAAATCATCACAAAAATATATAAATATACGTAAATATCCCCTTATCGTATAAGTTTGATTGTACATAATATATTTGTTCTCAGTCAATTTAGTAAACAGTGGATTACACTGTAAAAGTTAACCGGCTACTTGTTCATGTTTACCGTCGGTCAGAACTCGTCTAATGGTAATATTTTATTCCCACGGTCTTAAGTTATAATGTGAATATCGAACAACTCTCTCGTATTTTGAAACAATAACCCTGGATGCTTAACTTATGAATATTTGCTTATATCTCGGCTTTTATAAATGTATTATGGGGACGATGTTAACATAGGCAGTTCCTATATATTCATCAATAGACCTTCTCCGGTTGTGTGAGCTAAAATACTGTTCATACAAAGACTTGTAACATTATTTGCTGATGAAAACGAAATTCGGGTTGCCTTGAAACTTCAAACTACTGCGCAACATATACGTCAGCTTTGGTTACAATGACATTGCACCAGTTGTTGCAGCTGGTGCTTGGGATTGAGCTCGCTGGTGCCTTTGTACTCTCAGATTTAAGGGGCGACAGGAATCCGATCTTTTCCCACCTTTGTCCGTTTGTCCGACTCCCTGTCGTATTATTGAAATAAGCGAATTGAGACGTAAAACCTAAACCAAACGAATAAACCATTTGTTCCGCCTTCTCCCTTCGTCGGCCATTGAATATATGCGTCCTGTGATTTTATTGGTGTGCCGGAAACCCAAAGCTAACACACATATCATGCGAAATACTAGACGTTCTGATTTTTTAAAAAGTAATTTTATGTTTCTTTGTTTGTTTTTTTCAGACGACATTTTCCACCGGGACAACACCGGGAGTGGATCAATTTTCTACAGGACCGTACAGTATGAATCTAAACAGTGGTAGCTCAGGGACGGGAGATTTGGGGATTTATCCCTTTGCGTCAGTTAGTCTACCGCCGTACTCGCTGGAAAGTAGCATCACCACGGCAGACGTTCCTACTGACAACTACACCGGATATGATAATAACCAGGTTACAGCGCATGCGTATCAGCAGCCAGTCTCGCAGACGAGCCTGCAGGGGTACGCAGACTCGACATTTGGTTTTGATAGTGCTTTGCTCTTTGATAAAGACTCTTCAACTAAGCCTACTTTTGGGGTTTACGCTGAACATTGTAGCACAAACTCAGGCACACATGATGCCATAGATAAATTCACGGAACCCACGCACTATCAGGGTCACTTTCAAAACTTTCCCGCTGAAACCGACCCGTCATCCTACTATCACCATCACCATCAAACGGGACTCCATGACAATCAAAAATATTTCTCAAAAACACATGGGTATCATCAAGCACAGTCATTATTCACTCATTCAGATGTACAAGGTTTCACAGACTTGGATCAAAAGCAAGCCGTTTTCTCACATGGGTATCACGATGCTGCAGGCCTCTACCAGCGAGAAGATAGTGGTTACCATGGTTACCAAACCGGTTACTATGACTCTCAGAGGTTACCAAGCCCGGACACTAATTTTAATTTTCCTGGAGCTGCTGGTTTATATCGGGGAGAAATGAACATTCATTTAGCCAGACAACCTTTCCAAAGGCGGCCATCTTTAACAATCTCTACACCACGCACACCGGATGGGTAAGTCAAATTATCTCCCTTTGTTAGCAAAAATAAAAGATCAGACAGTTGACCAAGATTAATTTATGAGAGAAATTTGCTCAAGATGAATCAACAGAGTGATATTTGAATGAAAACTTGTCATTAATGGAGCATCGAATGTCATTTTATCATTGGCCCTAGTTTTGGATGCATTCCGTTAATATACCTTGACCTTGACCTTGTATGACCTTCGATGTGTAATGACCTTCGTCTTGAACCTTTCAGGATTGACGTACAAAAGTTCCCCATGCAGTCTCCAACAACTCCATCAACACCGTCTTCAAGTCGATCATCGCCCTGTCAAGACATGCCCCAGAAAGAATGCCAGATGTGTGCTGTGTGCGGAGACAATGCCGCTTGCCAACATTACGGGGTTCGAACTTGCGAGGGATGTAAAGGTTTTTTCAAGGTAGTAAAAAGTCATTGATCGTATTTATTGATTTTTTTCTGTTCAAAACTGTTAGGGCTTTTCGTGATGTGTTTTGTTTCTTTATATAAAATACTTGATTGGCTCATTACTTCATTTTTTTTAAACGCAGTAATTGAAAAAAAGTCGGTGGAACATCAGTTTTCGGTTGGGAATTTGGATCAGAGCAATGCAAGACTATAGGGATTTTCCCTCGACTACATACCCCTATGACCCAGGGCTATTCTGGAACAAAATTCATATTCACAATAAAAACGCATGAGAAACATCTTTTTCAAAGGTTATATCAAAGTCGTTTTATTACCAAGTGCTTAACATAAGCGTTTTATAAAAAAAACCAATAAACCATAACTGTTCAATATAGATCATGGACGTTATAAATTTACGGTCTTCTTGATTCTCCACCCACAGAGAACGGTTCAGAAAGGGGCCAAATATGTCTGCCTGGCTGACAAGAGTTGTCCTGTTGATAAACGGAGGCGAAATCGATGTCAGTTTTGTCGCTTCCAGAAGTGTTTAGCCGTGGGAATGGTCAAGGAAGGTAAGACATCTTTCATTAAATGTCTCAGATTTTGTGTTGTTCGTGTTAGTTGCGTGGTTTCCTTCGAATGGCTGGAATGGCTGGCATAGCGGAAGTGACAATTAAGTATTATTGAGGGAAACAATTACAATTCAGAGTGCATACAAATATTTATACAACCTCGGATTCGCTTTGGATTTATTTAGTTAGGGCAACATGTCTTTCTCAGCACTTTCACTTAAGTCTAGTTTTCTCTAAGAAGCAGGCTGAATTTCCGAAAGTGCGCTAACCTGAATTATGTAACGATACAATAAAGCATTGGTTATTTCCCCTGATATGTTAACGTTGTCTCTCTCAGCTGATACTAACAATACAGTTCAGGTTAAATTTTAGCCCACTGCTACATCAGACTCGTACATATCTCACAGCGCGGTGCTACCGTCTGAGATTGTGGATTTAGACTGGTATCGGACCAGCAGGAAGCTCAAAGTGTAAGAGCCGCAATCTTGACTACTGTTGACCCAGCTGCTTGTTGCTACTAATATGTTGTACTACCAGCTGGCCCAAACAACCGATTTGCTTTGACACGTGAGATATTTTCTTAGTGTAGCTTCCAGGGGATAGTACATATATCCTACGCTGTAGTAATCCGACAAAGAATTCAAATGAAAATGTAACACCTTATAGTCGACGTGCTGGTAGTATGACAATAATTTGCTTGTTTAAAAAAAAATCCAAATTATTCTAGACAAATCCCAATCACTCTATCATTGTGATATTGATTAATTGGCGTTTGACGCTGTTAACAACGGTATTTCACTTATATTAGTGATGTATAACCCAACAGTAATATCCATAATTGGTGCCAGGGCTGAGTGTCAGCAGGATTGGTGTATTTGGAACATAAACCCCCTAGTCAGATGGCGTGTGGGGTCCAGGATATAACGATCTACAATATAGAAATGCGTTAAAAGGAAAAAATTGAGATGGTTCAAAGATGGCAACGACAAACGGTCCTTCACGTATATAAGGATGTCAAAACAAAAAATAATATATTAAAGAAATATTATTTTTAAATCTGGGAAATGTGTTTTACAAATGCGTCTTTGTATAACAAAAACTTACAACAAGATGGTATAACGGTGTCCACGTTAAGAAGTTTTGAAACAGTTTGGGATAATTTATTTATAATCAAGCATTGTCGTTTTCTCTTTTCAGTTGTCCGGACAGACAGTCTGAAGGGACGAAGGGGTAGGCTGCCATCAAAACCTAAAAGCCCCCAGGAGTCGCCTCCGTCTCCCCCGGTTAGCCTGATAACAGCCCTGGTCAGAGCTCACGTTGATACCTCCCCAGACATTCCTAACTTAGATTACCATAAGGTGAGAGATATGGAACTCTTTTGGTGACAATAGTCATTTCATTTAGAACCATTCGATCTTGATAAAATATTATTTTATTTGTTTTCGAAGATAGTTTTGTTTACATCCTCAAAGAATAATCTTATTGGACAAATTAGATCAATGATATCGATTATAAGAAAAGTTGAATCCTGTCTGAGAAAAGCACGATTCACTCCCAGACATTTAATTAATATACTTGATATTTTGAATTTAGTATTGCGCCAGCATAGGTATTTTACCAGGAAATCAAATTCATTGATACAGTTCTTATCTGTTATATATAAACTATTTCATTACTGACGTCCAATCCTTTTTGATTCCGTTACAGTTCCACACTCCGACTGGCGCGGACAGTCCCACAACGGACGAGGAATATATCAAACTCTTCTATGACATTCTTATGGGGTCTATCGATGTGATCAAAGGATGGGCTGAGAAAATTCCAGGTTTCCAAGAACTTTGTAAAGAAGACAGGGAGCTTTTATTCCAGTCCGCCACACTAGAGATGTTTGCACTGCGTACAGCTTATAGGTAACACTTGATTTAAAATCCTTCCGTTTCGTAGGGATGGACCACGTGATAGGGTATTAGACACGTATGGACAGCCCGTTCAAATCTGGCTGTGTCCATTTATCTGTATTTCTTATAAAACGGTATTCCCCGAAAGTCATACACGTTTATGTTGCCTCATAACTTGCAGTTTATTTAGTGTTTTCAATATTACCAGAAGTTAATATACTGCTGATCTTATAATATAGTATGATATATTAAAACTTCGTTGAATCACCCAGTCGCTAAAATGAGATTCAAAAGGGTCTGTCGTAGGTGTCTGTATTGTCATTCACTGGTAGGTCTGAACAGAAAAAAAAACACTTCAAAACCCCAGAGAAGCCAGAGAAAGTGCAGCTGGTTGCCACATGTTTAGAATGATAGACCACAAACCAAGAAAGCCGTTTGGTAACACATGAAAAAAAAAAGAAAGATTTCGAAAACCGAGGCCCTCAAACAAATGACTTAATCAATAAATAAATAAAAAATCATAGGCACATTTTGGTTAACTTCTTGAAAACCAGCCTGTGTTTGTTAGGAATGCATTGGCTCTATTATTATCGAACGTATTTATTGATAAGATTTGAGTCTAATTGAAAACATTTTAGTTGTTCTACCGTGCTGATAATTTTTTGGAATGCCAAAAAGCAAATAAAAAACTAAAACGCAAAAATAGAAAGCATGCATTTGACGACCCCGATTCATTAATGCAGAGAAGGCTATTTGTGACATAGCTGTCTAAGTCTCACTGAATGATAATATATACAAGCCTCGTTTTAAATACAGTTCGCAATCAGTGTTACATGATACTCGCAGTGTTGTTGTTGCTTTAAAACTTTGAAGTTCATTGTGTACCCTTACTGATGCTTAAAATGCTCTTAGACAGCTATTTTTTTGACAATTTACACCAAATATACCGAAACTAATGTAGTTTTTTTTATTAATATGGCTGTGTATACAAGAAGGATCTACAATTTAAGCCCTAATATAACTTTAAAACAAAAAATATATTTTCTTTCCGCCAAGCTCAAGGGTGTACCTAAATGTTAAAATTGTCTCGTGGAATCGGTTCTTAACTTGTCAACTGGATCTTATTTAGACAAAACAAGAGACAACCCTAAATATATGGAAAATGTGGTATCTTTAACGCCGATATGTTTAAACGCCATTTATTTGTATTTTAATCGTTTGTTAATTGTTTTTAAGACAATATTTGTCATATGTCTTTCAGAATGCAGACTGATGATGACAAGGTTGTATTCTGTAATGGACTAGTAATGCATCGCCAACAATGTCTTCAAATGTTTGGTGATTGGATTGTGTCTGTCATAGAGTTCGGCAAATCGCTTCAGCGGATGGGACTGGACATTTCATCGCTGGCGTGCATGGCAGCTCTGTCTCTTATAACATGTAAGAATTGAATAATTTTTGTGTCTTTTAGAAAGTGAAGTTTAACAGTATTTTCGTTATTTTGGGATTACCCTTTCTTAGTTTGAACAGATTCTTGTTGAGAAAAAAATTCAGAAAATTTTTGCAGGTTGAAACCGGGGTCGCTGAGTGGTCTAGGTGGCCGGTATTTACTGCTGGCGAGTCGGTACCCAACTCTGGGGTCCGGGGTTCGATTCCCGGACAGGTTTCAACCTGCAAAAATTTTCTCAACTAGAATCTGTTCAAACTAAGAAAGTGTTATCCCAAAATAACGAAAATACATGTAAGTATTGTCTGGCGTCACAATGTCTCCGAGGGGCATAGCACGTTTTCACTATAGTGAACCACCAATTCTAGAAGGCTCCTATTTCTTTAATGTAATTTACAAATATTACCGAATTTTCCAACCAGCCCTTTTTCAGATCATATATATATTTTGCGTCTTACTACTAAAAAGCAAACAGATATGTAAAAAATTGTAAAAAAAAAAAAAAAGGGTTATATGTGATTTTATTTTTAAAAATGTCTATGTTTCTTTTCTTTAAACAGTGCGTCACGGGCTAAAGGAAACTAAAAAAATGGAGGATCTCCAACTTAAAATTCTGGATACTCTCCGGGATCACTGCACTTACAACAGCCAGGCACAGCGGAAACCCCATTTCTTCTCAACCATTCTCGGAAAAATTGCTGAATTACGATCGCTCAGCCGTGAAGGCTTACAACGGTTGTTTTATTTGAAGTTGGAGGACATGGTTCAAGCGCCCCCTATAATAGAAAGTCTGTTTTTATCGAGTCAGCTCCCCTTTTAAGTTATCTCCCTTTGAACGTTGGCCAGATCGTTCTTCTTTCAGCATAATCTTTGCCAAACGTTTATTTTTGGCAGCTTTATTAAATAATTGACAATCCATAAGTTTGTTCCTTTTTGATTTGGAATGTTCCCGAGTACATTTTATTTTCTGTAGAAAAATCCTAAAGTTCTACAGTAAGCACACAGCATTTAGTTAAAATCAAGCAGCATAATTTTTACAGCATTTCGAACCATTCTGAAATTTTCTTGGAAATGTTAAGTTTGTTTTTTTACCTGAGTGTTGTGTTTTTTCAAGTCCTTGAGTTTTCGTTTTAAGAGAACACATGCTTTAAACGTTCTATCTCGTTGGTATTGCGTTTGGATATTCCAACTGACAATTTTATAACCAACTCATCAGAAATATAAGTATAATATTTGCAGTTCATTTATTATAATAATTCTTACATAATAATAAATGTCTTATAGGCAACAGGTTAACTATTTATTGCAAACACCATGGCCCGAATTCACCAACTCTGTGATTTAAAAAAACAAACAAAAAAACAATAAGAAAGACAAGGAAATTGAAACACCCGTGCTTGTGTCTACACAAAGTGTTGTTTTAAGCATCCCACTGCATTCCGTTGTCACCGCTATCGTTTAACTTTTCGGTGTTAACTGATCGTTTGTAATCTTAAATTTAAAAAGCCTGGTTTGATACTGAGCACCTGTTTGAGCCTCGCTTTGATCACAGAATCCACTGCCATACAGTAGAGATCTCGTGCAGAACACGGAATGCTCCTATAATCCATCAACTTTTGTTTAAAACTTCCTTAAAGTCGTGTAGATGTTCAATCAGAAGAGGTTAATTGTCAAATAGTGTCAATATTAATTGACTCTGAGCGCTACAAAAATAATTCTCGAATGACGGGGGCTTGTGATCATTAACAGATGTGGTGATATGTTGCAT
>JAVFBW010136448.1:0-13293 GCA_034783835.1 Mopalia ciliata
CATGGGAGCCCTTTGTCCCGGCCTTCGCGGCCGCCTCCGCGATCTATAGAGGAAGTCTGTTCAGCCCCCCTGCTGCTTCACTGGTCAGCGAGTGTGACAATTCGACAGTGGGATTGGAAATCCGCTGTTCCCCATGTTTATGTTTCTCAACTGTTAAAAGATTGTTGCTGGTTCTACCAGCATGATTCGATAAACCTTGTTATTTTACTAGGTCAGACGTCTTGCCTATTATTGACTTCATGCCTAATGGAAATAAACGAAGCATACCTCTTCGCATAATTAAATCAACATGCCGATAATGGCAGTTTGAATGGGAAAAATTGAAGCTTGCACAACTATACCCTCGGTTAAGAGCGAACTACATAATTGGGTCGGTGTTCTTTTTCGTTATTAAAGCCAATCCAGTCTACAAAGTCGAATAGCAAAATCTATTTTCTGGCGTATGACGGTCCATGACGACGAAAGCATATTTATATATATATATATATATATCAGCGAGTGTGACACTCGCTGTATATATAGATATATATATCTATATATATATCATAACCTACCCTTGTCGAAAAACAAACTCGGAACTCGTACCTTTTTTTACAATTCAAGCTTAAGCGATCAACGCATGCAAACGTATACCCTTGTCGGACATGTGATAACCAATTCGCGAAGAGAAATAATTGGACACGGAAAACCACCAAGTGAATTTATATTTTCGATAAAAGCACCAGCCCCAGCCATCTTATGAAGTGTTTAAAGTATTGGCGGGTAGGCCTATAGCTGAAAGTTGATGTGCGTGATTTATTTCCGATTCGTTTGCGGCAAAACTCGTCTTAAATAGGTTAACCAAGTTCGAACTGGCTTTTTAGCCGAAGCGAACCCCCAGCCATGCAATAGGATCGTGTGACGGGATAGAAAATTTAACAGCGCATGCATCGCTTCGCTTCTTGTGAATAGTATAGTGGAATCATTCGCAGTCAATTCAGACAGAAGCTAATAACGGCATGCACCCATTTTGAAAAACGAATATAGAACTCGCGTGTGTTTCAATAATGAAAAACATATAAGGAAAAGCTAGGGAAAACTCATTTCTGTTTTTGGGGGTTTTTTTTCAATAAAAATAACCCAGTTCTGATATATAACTGCAGCTCGCTAGAACGTGGTGCATGGAAAATACATACGTCTGTTATTGTATATTTCAGCAATCTATGACTTTGTGAAGATGAGGTTGGATATATATGAAGAGAAACCGTCAATGTGCCTGGCAGACCTATCGCTCAAATTGCCAAGCGGGCAACCAGTTTAGAATGATTAAACAATTGAACTGTAGACTTTCTCTGTAAACTGAACGTTTTGCAATCTTTAGCATTTCATCTCGTGTGTTAACAAATATTGATAAACTGTTTGTGATATAGCTGTGATTGATTGATTGGTGTTTTACGCCGTGTTTAAGGGTATTTCACTTATATAACGGTTGCGTATTCAAACAATAATTGACACTAACACAACTATAATGTGTATTGTTTCGATGAAGTTGAAAAGTTAATCTTCCTTCAGTGCTAAATCAAAACAGCATTTCTATTTTCTACTCTTCAAACAAACTAGAGCCAGAGGGATGTTGTTACGATGCTCCGTCAACAGAGTACAGTGGCCTAAACAGGCAATTTTGAATATAGTGACTTATATGCATCAGACATTGAATAAAATTAATGTGCAGATTGTTACGATATGTATTGTTTACATCGTTTACATCGACACGCGCAAGCTATGTGACGTCACTAATTGCCATCAGTTGTAGAGGTCACTCTCTCTGTGTTTGTAGGGCAGCCGAGTCCAGTCAATATATGTATCGTACGTTATATTGGATTTCAGACTTCATACTTTCTATTCAAGCATCATTCAACTATCAAACCACAGATTATTCAAATTTAAAAAGTGTCACTGTTTGTTTGGTACATTTGTCTTTTTACTAAATTAATGGAAAGGACGAGTGAGGCTCAAAACTAAATAAAATGACCATTTTCCTCAAATTGCAGACAATTGCATGTTGTCCACAAATTATTTGAGGTGTATAGGAGTATATTTCGTTGTGTAACATAGCATACTGGAAACGCCCCCTATCGATTTTGCCATCATGTATTAAAAAAAAGGAAGATTTTCTGGCAAATCACCATCTGTGAGTTCTATTCCAATTATTGTAGGCATACGGAAAAACAAACAAACTAACCAGAAAACAAACAGAAAACAAAAAACACTGATATAAATTTTAGAAAAGGTTCATTCGTGCATTCTATAAAATGAACATTGTATTCAACTTACATTCTATATTTGCAGAGCCGTATATAAACTAGAAAGAAAGTATTGTAGAATAACAGCTGTTGAGAGAAGAAAAAAGAGTTGATTTCAAATATATATCTTATGTCTGCATCAAGGCTTATTTATAGAGCTTTTTATGCATTTTAATCTTTTTCATTTTTTGTAAATCTAGATTTGTTGGTCAATTTATTTAACTAAAACCATGTGGGTTTTAAAGATATTTTATATCACCATCCAGACTTATGTTATGATTTTGAAATATCATTCTCTTTTCAGAATTTTTTATTAAAAACATTGTTTTGTCGGTAAATTTAATTCACATTGTATTTAAACATATATTTTATATCCCTTTATATCCTTGAATGTGATTCCTTGATCGTAATTAAAATAGATAACTTATGAGAATCTGGCTATAGCGTTTATGGGATTTTATTTTTTAACTGCACCAAGACTTGACTAAAAGATGCTGCGACGTAACCATGAAATTGTTAATTTATCGACGTATATGCATCATAAATTGTATAAAAGTGTATATGTTTGTTTGGTCTATATTCCTATTCACTAAAATAATGAAACGGACTAGAATGTCTCCCCGTCTGCTCGGTATGTTTATATAGGACAGATTCCTTAATTTGCTGTCAGTTGTGTAGGTATGACTACAGCCTAGATCCAGAGTACTGTATCTCTTAACAGTCTATCATTCATACGGTGGATTGATTGGTTTTTACGCCGTGTTTAAGAGTATTTCACTTATATAACGGCGGTGTATTACAATTGACTATGGCACAACCATAAAAGGTCCATAGTGTTTTGACAATGTTGGAAAGTAAAAACATCATTGCTATACTATATCCAAACAAACTGCCCGGAAAGCGCTATGATAGCCGGAGGTCATATAATGATGAATTGAAATTATACAATTTCTGGATGAAACTATATCCATTCAGGCTGGTTTTGGGTGAAACAGCTCAAGGGGAACAGAATGAACTATACAGAGAATAGGAAGGTTTATTAAAAACTTGTCTCTGGGAGTTATATAGAAAATAAGATGATTCTTCGATTTTAATTTATCTACATCCCTGTGCCAGTGTCATTGCCTTTAGACATTATAATACGGAATTAAGCCTTATGAAGTCCTAGATATATGAGTTTTTTCGTTGATCGGCTGATTTTGCCTGCTTATTTAATATTTAATTCTTCAAAACTTTGTCATGTCTTCATATTGGAGGTCTTTTCAGTGGTGGTCTATTTAATACCTCAAAGATAACGCTCTTCAGTGGCTGGATTTATGCAACTTTCTAATTTTATTTTTTATTATTTTTTTTTTTCTCCTTATTTACTGGGATTTTCTCTTTACGAATTATCATCAATCTGCCAGCTTACACTCGTGTATATGCATATTGCATATCCAGTTAAAGCGACATGCTGCTTAAAATTTAACCCTTAAGAAATGAAGAGTTGCATGGAATTAATATATCCGGTGCGGCTTGCCAACTTTATGTTAGCCTACGATTTCATTCAACAGTGACTAAAATGTATTGTATGTATAACCAACAACTGCATCGAGTTAAAGGTGCAGCCATCTCGCAGTTATATGTTTTGAGAGGACAGCGGATCAATTTCCGAACATCACCATGGGTTGAGATAGGCGAAGACGAAGGAATTAGCCCTATACATCGTTCTATATCCAACAATGGTCGCCGTAGAGCATGTACCTTGCAGTCATCGGTCTATTACCTGTGCATTTGAGAATATGTAGCCGATACAAGGCATACGTAATTTATCCAGCCATCACATACGTTAAGTCTATTGTGATGGTCTTCCAATTAGTAGGGTTTATGCCAGGTATCTTACTGGAGCCAGATGTCTGCATTTAAAAACATGTTCGACATTCACGCCGGAGTTAACTACCCTTATTGACAAACAAAAAACTGAGTAGCTAGCATGTCCACTATATCAAAGGGTCTATAATGAAAGAAGGGCGGACACCATGGGATCGACCCAGCTTGTTTCGCGGTAAAAATGAACTTATTCAAGACCTCTTTTCGCATAAAATAAAAATACTCAGTCAAAAAAGAAACTTCACACTCATAAATTTCTAAATATTTTCTTGAAACTTAATACAAAACATATTATTATTATTATTATTATAAGAGGTAAATGCGTTGTCAAAGACACCATGACAAACAGCAACTCCGACGTGCACAAGCATGCAGTTCGTGCTAGTGAGACCGACCTAGGGTTCAACACAAGATAGAGACTGGTATTTTGGGTAATCATTTCACTTTAATTGTCACTGCTTCAAATACTGCAGGAATGTAATAACAAAGGTGTACATGATACTTTACTCAATTTAGCTCTTGTTATGGACCAAAACAGATTGTAAATTTGGAACCTTATTAACCGTATTAAATCGGATTAATAAATCGTAAGCTGTATTCTAAAACATCATTATTTTATCATGAACCGGAAAACGGATTAACCATAAAACCAAAAAAACCGATACCGGTTAACCTAAAACCGGGGATAGGAAACAGGCCATGCTACATGAACCATATAAATACATATGGTTACTTAGAGCCACCATGCAAGTCCAAGTATAGGTAATCAGTTGCTTTTGTCTATTACCATATCACTATTAAGGAAAGTTATTATTGCTAATCCCAAATACTTTAAACAACAGTACCTGATACCATGGCCATGAACATGTATAGTTTTACAACATGTAATTGACAATATTTCAAAGTTTCAATATTACTGATGTCGATGACTACTTCTGATCGAATTGTATAGGAGCTGTGATATTGTTATTAAACAATAACTGACAAGAACAGATGATCATACCACTGAGAACAATGTAACTCTGCTGCAAAATTGTTTAGTTGAAAATGTTTTTTAAAAAATGAACAGAGCAGAACACAACTTGTTCTTAGATAATATATAAAAAAATAGTGAATAACTGTAGAACGATTCAACAAAGTATTCTATTCAAAATGTTCGAAAGTAACACAAGAATAAACGAATTGCTTCCATTTGGATACAGCGGCTGTCCAATGACAA
This sequence comes from Mopalia ciliata, assembly GCA_034783835.1. Lineage (NCBI taxonomy): Eukaryota > Metazoa > Mollusca > Polyplacophora > Chitonida > Mopaliidae > Mopalia > Mopalia ciliata. Next base: position 5,371 of record JAVFBW010136448.1, read on the forward strand.
ACTAACATATGAATGCTACTAATAATATTTGCTTGAAACATGTGCCAAAATCAAATGTTTCCAATCACCAAACTACTTAATTGGTTTGAACATGTGATATCAAAAGTAAACGTTAGATTATAACGATGGATGCGATAAACAAAACATACATGTAAATAACCATTTGTTTACAATAACTGCTAGATTTACCATAACAGATCCATGATCAGGCACACATATACTGGGGACATATCAGTCATGAAGTTATCAGATCTACAATATGACAAAAACCGTATTAAGTCATAATATTTAACAAACAATTTAAGTAAAAATTGTACAAAGTATGTAATATGGTGTCACATATATGTCCTAACATTTGCAAGTAATTGTGTCTTACTACCCCTAATCATTCATTGTGAAAACCAGGAATAACTATTATCTCCGATACATTCTTAAAGTAAGATGGTCAGTGTTATCCACCACACTCGACTTGATGGTACATAAAATGGTAACTATCAAAATACATTTACCATATAAAATACAATTTAAACTCAGAAACTATGTCTGAATAAGTTCACATGCTACCTCAAACAGCATAATATTACACTACAGCACACTACTATAAATCCAGTGCACTCAACACATATCAAGTGCCTTCAATGTACTTTCCCTATACTTGACCGATGAATTCTTAATTAAAAGAATAATGTGTTTACCCAAAATAGTAAACTTATTTAATACAACCATAGTAGCTTATATGTTAACATGTCTCAGACGAGCAACATACACGGTTACTCACAAACAGTGTCAAGAGAGATCAACAAGGTACACATTATACCGGCTCAATTTTCGTGACCTGCATAAGCCAAAACCAAGCGAATTACAAGTGAATTCTACTTAATTTACCAAAAATAATACACAACAGTTTTAAAGCGATGTTCATATGTCAGATAAATCTTTAAACGATTTTGAGAACAAATCTGAATCTACACAAATTACCATTCTTGGCCCTCGATTAGCACATGGTGAAAACGTCGCTCAAACGTAGTAGCACAAAAAGGAAGAGCGGACCAAGGGGGAATACTCTTATAGGCAAAAATGATAAAAATTACAGTGATGGTCTGAATGACCCGGTCACAAATGTAATAAACATTGTCTTTGATTTGGCCATAAAATAGCATGGTATAAATGGAACGTTCTCTTGTGCATGTGTAATATACGTGTAAGTTCCACAAAAACTCAAAATATCATGTTGGCACTGGCTGTTAACTTTCCCATCATCGACTATCATTTCTACTCTGAAAAAAAAATATATATATTAAGTTTTATCGGAAAAATAAGTGACAGTATATACAGATTAATAATTAACAGTTAAAACCATTTTTTAAATACATCGAGGGATTGCGCAGAGAAATATGGATAATCTGTTTGCAGCGAAGCAATGCTGTCCTGAGTATCATTCCTAGCAAAGAAAACTCATCATATTTTATGACATTTGATTAAAACCGTCGTTGCTTACCTCCATGCATTCCGTACAGCCCTCTGGGTCATTGAACAGGACCATTTGAGTGTAGTGATATACGCTAAACGGCGTAAATTGTGAGGTGGTAGCCAGGCAAATTACAGCTGTTTAAATACATTGGGACTATGCTGTGATGTAGTTCAGCTGTAGATCAATGGAATTCCTTTTTAAAGATCGTAACAAATTAAGTTCGTCTTTAATCAAACAAATTCTACATTTTAGATTGACCGACATTACACATTTTCTAATTTTTATTCAGCTCGACTTTTCGTAACCGTGGCAAAAAGAAGGGCGCTGCGTCGAGTGACTCCATGGTAAAATAGTGCAGGGTGGCGTAGGTTCTCAGCGTGCCTTGAAAAGCTAGTTGGTACTTGATGGTTACAAAATGATTTTAAGGATGGCTGGTTGCAATTACTGTTGGGGGACGGCGCCTTCATATTCTAGTTCGTGGAATAATCAGCCAATCATTCAGTCCATCCTAAGCGAGTAGCCCTTGAGAGCATATTCAGTGTGTCCTGAGAGAAGTAGGCTATAAGACGGGCTTAATCTGCAGGTGCGCGGAGTGTAATGTTAAAGGACATTTTGGAATCGGTTTGTTGTGATGTCTTGCGCTGGTAAAGTCGAGAATGGTTTGTTAACAAATATATGGTTGGTGGGAGGAAATTTGAGTGCGCCGTCAAACCTCAATGGTAACAAGTTAAGCTATAGACTATAACTGCCTACAAATCAGAAATCAAATACATATGCAATATGGCAGCTTAACCTTCACGTAACATCTGGCGTCTCAACGATAAGTGCATGTTTCTTTGCAATGTTATGGAGGTAAGATTGCGACGGTTTTAAACAAACATCTGTATTTGTCTTATGCCCAAGGCAAGCCGGAAATTAAGATTTTTGTAAACCTGTCTTCCTTAAACGTTTGATCAAACTCACGAACAAGTCGAGTGGATAAACCCAATTTATCACTTCGAGTTTTACGTACCTTTACACCCATCCAATCTATTGGAGCTTTCGTCCACAACTGAAATGACGACAGATATTCAAAAAGCTATCGAGTTGCTATTACGAATGTACAGACAAACGGTTCGAAACGACGACAGATTTAAGTTACGGGAAGGAAATATTAGACCTACACACTTGAACAAGCAGTGAGAACAGCGAGTGTGAACTGCTTTCTTATTGGTTGCTCACTCCTCCATGGGCCAATGAAATTGAACAATGCTTGTGGCGCAAGGGTGAGAACATGCTTGTAAGTATTTTGTCTCGGGTCTTAGGATTATAGTTTACCCGTGCCTCGTTGATAAAATATTGTATCAAATGATCTGGTTTATTGATTTTATGTGATATTTTCGCCTTTTTAGTTTGATATTCATCAACAAGCAGACCCGGAGTTTAGGCTAACATTCAATTGACGATTGCTTTCATGTGCATTCTTATAGTGTGATTTGTAGAAACGTTTCATTGGAAGCCACTTATTTGGGGAGATATGATTGGTCGTCTGTTTTGCTATTTTCTTTTTTCGACCAATCCAAATGACGCAAATGTGGGTAACGGCCTGAAGTTGTAACTATGTACGCACCTTAGGATACACCCTTATTATAGCATCAAGTTGCACTCTTGGCTTTATTATCATTTATTCTAGGTAAAACATCACGTGACGTTAAAAAATAACACATTGGTTTACTGCCTGTAGGTGACAAGTAACGCGATAAAGTGCGCGAAAAAGCCAACCGCACATTTATTATAGTCAAAATGTCAAGGCTGTTCGATCGTTACGGATCAAATGGAATGACAAATATATTGTTATGGATATCGATTCACCAGATGAGCTTCCCTGGAATTCATCTGTAAATAAAGATCGGGGCTAGCTCTGATCAATATGTTTAATACGGTTGACCAGCTGACTGTTGTGAGAAGACGTCTGAAGAGATTGATATTAGTCCTTCATGGAATGAGTTAACACCAACGGGAGCGCTGTGAGAACAAGTGCTAATTTGATCTAAATAAAGCACCCAAGATTTGTCCGAAGCGGCTAAAGCGTGCTTGAGTATAGCTGCGAAGACGTATCTTATATAGTCTATACAGTATATAGAGATACGAGGTGCAGCTGTACCAAACTTTTAGAAATATGGCCTGCCTCTTAATACTAAATAACGTTGTATCCGCATGACCTAATTACCTCGGAAGACACTTTTTAAGCGAGTGTGGGACTGCTGAGAAATGCTTGATTTTGATAAGAAAATGGACGTCGAGTGGTCGTTTTATGTGTCGGTGTAACCCAAAAGTGTTCCAGGAAGAAAACAAGATTGTTTAAGTCGGGGGAAGGCCATGCAATTTTTATATATTGGAAGGTAAAGTGCCGAATCATGGCAGCGTTTTGCTATTTCTAAAGGTAAGGAAGCTTCATGTAGCATAGCTAGCCTGAGTATGGACAAGAACGTGTATGTGTCTAGTCTCGCGTAAACCAGACTTCTCGCGTTAACTTCGACCACGGCTAGATAGACTGGAAACAGACCATACTAAACGTTACAAAAAGAAAATGGCCGTCATATGGTCCTGGTATCGTACAGTTGGTTTTCTTAATTTTTAAATATATTTTCAAACATTCAATCTAACCCAAGACCACAAATTAAATTATTTGTAAATAACTACAAAGGTTTTTGGTTCAATGTAATGTTTGAAATATAATAAAATTAACCCATTAGAAAACTAACTATACAATAACCGGACCATATGACGGCCATTTTCATTTTGCAACGTTTAGTATGCTCTGTTACCAGACTATCTAGCCGTGGACGAAGTTAAACCGAGAAGTCTGGTTCACACGAGACTAGTATGTGTCTAGTGACATATACTTACTCTCCTACGATTTTTAATAATTAGAAATATACGTAGGTATAAATATACGAGTGACAGCGTAAAAAATAGATAACCCCGGGTTACGATATTTTGTTCGTAATTTAACGATTGTTACAATAAAATCTATTAAACTGGCAAATAAATAAAGAGAGACAGGTAGTCAATGTGAACGTTCTCTTCGATTTGAGCCAATAACCGTTACTTAACTCGCAGGATACAAGAAGAAACTCCTGGTGTTCTGAGATCATTGGTGTTTAGTTTACACTGGATATGAAATAACATAACACTGTGGTTATATTTGTTTAAATAGATCCCAATGTCACTGCCCGACAACCAATGTCATCAGCAATACCTTAGGAGAGTTTATACATGTCTCTAATAGGAACTCCAACGTGTTCGTAATGGTCTATATCTGGGTTGAAAGTCTACGGGGCTAATTACTCCAGCCGTGTTCAAACAAATACATTTATTTTTTAATGTTTAGAAAGAAAATCAAGGCGGCCTCCACCGGGATTCGAATCGGGGTTTCTTGCTAACAGGATCAGTCATATTTTTATGACGCCAGAACTACATTCGAATTGCGCCAAAAATTTGCCTCTGTCGGGGCGGGCTAATTACCCCAGCCGTGCTCAAACAAATTAATTTATTTTTAAGGCAGAGAAAGAAAATTAAGGCGGCCTCCATCGGGGTTCTTGCTAACAGGGTCAGCCATAGTTTAATGACTCCAGAGCTACATTCGAATTCCGTCAAGAGATATACCTTTTGTTAAAGACAAATAGTGCCAAGTGTATAGTGCCAAGTGTCGCGCTTAGTGGATTCATGCTGGCGAAAACCGGCACTGTGTGATCCTTGTCACCTGTCCGAGAAGAGTTAAATAGGCTTTGTTCGGCCATTTAGTTGTTTCCAATTTAAAAAAAAAATTCCCCTTAAAATAAAGCAATGTCTGTCTTTAGGGTTATACAACCCCGTGCAGATGCGATGCCTAAAGGTGGATTCTCGTCGTGTGATTTGCAGTTACGATTGCAGGAGAGTCCCCGTATTTGTGCTGTTTCGATTGGTCGATTGTCTTGCACTTATTTTCTCCACCAATAAAATGTTCCAATTCAGGGGAATTCCCTGGGTCGTAAAGTTCTACAAAGCATGGTGCACTGTAAGGGCGCGCCTTAAGAGTTGTTCTCGCTGAATCTTAACAAGTTTTGTATTTTGTCAACTTAGATGGTCGAAATAAGGGGAAACCCCCTGAAGTCGTAGCTACAAATCGCACCATAAGAATGCACCCACGTACAATATCGCATAAATTCTAATCGATATTTTAGTAATAATTATATATTTTAAAAGGAATATTTATCTTTCTATAGAAGATTGTGGTGCTAACATTGTTAAATGTAGCGATTCTGTGATAAATAGATGTAAATAAATAAATAAATAATAATAATAATAAATCTTTATTTCATGCCCATAGCCCATACATGATGGTTTTGTTTGAGTCAATCAACTCATACATGATATAATTACAGTAACTTAAGGTATAGCAGATTATTTCAGTATTCAACTAACTTAGTGACTTGAACACCTTCAATGGGAATGGCATTTAGTAAGCAATTATGGCTGGATAGGACCCGGCTTCTGAAGCTCTAAACAGCTTTGCGCCGCAACTCAGAAAAGGAAGCTACTCTATTAGCAACAAATGTGCCTGACGCACTATGACGACTAGTCAAACCAAGAAGCCACCGCAGAGCATTATTATAACAAACTGTTATTTTACGCATAGATGCCTGAGTGTGGTTATGCCACAGAGCAGAACAATATAGGTTGGCACAGTATGTTTGAAATAATTGACATTTAACCTCTGGTGAGCAAGCTGAAAAATTTCTTAACAACATGTTAGATCTTATACATAAACAACCATGTTGTCTCATGGCATGCTATGTGTAATATGTAAGTTAGCCCTAAATGACTTCTTACCTTCCCCATTTTCTTGTGTATGTCAAGTATCATACCGGATTAGTCCTGCTATATCTGAGAATTCATATACATATATAGCCTCATGGCAATTCTCAGTTATGAAGTTGGTTCAATGATATACAAATGCTTACTTATGAGTCAAACAGCAGCCTCCACCCCCAACCCCCTAAATTTGAAAGTAGACTGGCCTGGAAGTTTCACTACGTCACTCTTGGACGAATCTACTTTCAAATTGAGGCGGTAACTAGTGGCTGTTATTTTGTAAATTCTGCCACACTAGTCTGTTTTCATCCCGATTTCTTGACAAAAAATTTTCAGATTACCACAAAAGACGATGCAACTGAAAGCCTAGGCCTATAGGTTATTGATTACTGTGGTGGTTGTATTTTGGATATACATGTGATTTCAATGACACAGGAGCTGCAAATAGACTCATAAGTAAGCATTTGTATATACCAACTTCATAACTGAGATTTGCCGTTGGGCTATATGCATAATGCATATATGAATTCTCCGTGATATCAGGACTAACCTGATATACTGACATACCCAAGAAAATGGGAAAGGTAAGAACTTGTCATTAGGCCGGCTACATGTAAGTCTAGTTTATCAGTCCATGGATTATTATAAAATAAAATCATTTCTACTTCCTACGTTCCTACTTTAAGACATTGAGTTGTCTTAATCTCGACATCTATAGAAACTCTCGCAAGAATACGATTGTCCATGGATATCTCTACAAAACACGGTCCGCTTTATAATAACCAACCAATGCCTACTTACTTCCCTTGATCACGTTTGTTTACAGATGGCGTTGTAGAGCATGTGCGTTTGTTGTTGTGTAGTGAAAATGTCGTTAATGGCAGACTGTTTTCATAGCGATAGCTATGCTTGCAGTCATCTCGTAAGTAAAAAGGCAAAACACTTTATGGATGGCAACTTCTCATTTATTTTTGACGCAACGTTTCAATGTCTATTCTGACATTGTTCTCAAGCATATAAAAAGTTGTAAGAATTAGGTTTATATACATAAAAATCTTTAGTCCTGATATCACCGAGAATTCATATATGCATATGATATAGGCTATAGCCTAACGGCAAATTGACGTTAGGCCATGGAGCTATAAAGAGAAGGAGACACCACTCACCCACATCAAAGCGTACCATGTTCGATTCCGCCACAGCTGGAATCGAGAGATTAGCAGCGTAGGTGTGAAGGCTTAATCCGCTCTTCGGGAGAGTCCGAGCAGACTCGGAATCACCAGCCGTGACGAGAAATCAAGCTCTACTTTAGATTGTGTATTCCTAGTTGACCACATACAGCGGCTTAATCAGTGGGCAGAATATCAAAGGATTGCGTCGGATCGACAGATAGAAAAGTGAATGAATTGTTCGGCCTATATTAGCTGAGTTAAAACTGTTCTTTTTATTCAAACAGTGCCTATTTCTATGTTATTTTCCCCTTGAAGCAAAGTTTTAATGAAAAGAAGATTTGTATAACCTCCGTCCAAACACCATCTTAAGTACTAGTATACTCTAAACGGAACCGATTTTGTTTACATTTCGCCGTTTTACTTCCAATCTAATATGATTTTTTC
>JAVFBW010136459.1:0-13290 GCA_034783835.1 Mopalia ciliata
AAAAAAAAAAAAAAAAAAAAGGAAAATTAAAAATATTGAATCTTTAGACCGTCTCCAACCATTCGGCAATTTTCTACCGAATGCAGCTTTCACAGTACAGCTTCTTTATGCATCAAAAAATGGGTGGCCACGTTGGTGATCTTTCAGTCTTTTCATTTTTTTATTATTTCATCTTTTTTTTATATAAATAATAACCAATTTGACGGTCTACATTTTTACATAAATAAGCAATCGTTTTAAAGCACAGCGCGTAACAGAAAACGCACAGCATAGTGTTGATCAGTAAATTGGTATTATACTCATTTGCATATTGTTGTGGTGAAATACAGACGATATTATATGTGTACAACTACTGCTTTCCTTCGCTTAAGAGTCAAATAAAACATGGATGTTGATGTTACCCATCAACTATTACGTTATAGATTTACAGTCGAGGCCAAATTATACGGGTTCAGTTCTAAAAACAACAGTCATAAATTTTGATTAGGTTGGCTATCTGTCTGGTGGTATTGGATTGTGGTAGCGAGTATCGGGAGCATGAAGGTAATCCTTCTTCAAACTCTGAGTGGAATATAACCGGGCTGGCGAGGGCTCTTACACGCTCTAAATGAGACTGTAGTGAGAGAACGGTAGCCCTATCAGGAGCACCCTTTGTTAATTGGTTTACCAAACTCTGATAAGTTTCCCTCTCAAACAGAACCGTGTTAAACCGAGCCAATGAGTAATTTCACGCGGTTCACTTGCTCATCTCGCCTATTGCTATCATATCAAAACATCCACATCATCTAATACAAGACAGTTCTCTGGCACATGTGTGACTCAATGTACTGAATTTGTGTGGTATTCAGTGGATAGCCATCGTTATTGAATTTGAGTTCAGATATGTATATTAATCTAGATTATTTAAGCGGCATTTAGAAGTCGAAAGTACATAAAAGATGGGAAGACTTGGAATTGAGAACAACTTCTTAGTGTATTGGATACTGCGTTTGTATCTCATTCCAGATGTCGTTTTAAAGTATATGAAATTAAGTATTTTTTGTATACTTGAAAACGATCTCTGAAATGATATAGACACGTAGTTTATCCATATTTTTCTATTATATGCCAGTGTCACACTGGCACACATTTCTATTATATGTATATGTATATATATTTATTAATTTACAGTATATTATTCAGTATAGTACTGTTAGTCCATTGGGAGTCAAATTAAACTAAATCAAAAGTTGTTACGAAAGAAAGAAAATTGCCAAGAGGCACAATGAATTATCTATTTGTAACTGTAAAAGAATTTGGCCATGTATTCAATTTCCGGTTTTGTCAAATTTATCAATTCTTCCAAGAACAAAAATATGAATGAAGTATTTTTTAGTCTCATAACAACACAAATATGGATATTTGATTACGTTAAGGAGCCTATAGCTACTTTTCTGATTCTTAATAATCGCTCGCTAATAAAATTACAGAACAAAGGCTCATAACATCAACCTGACTAACGATTTCAAATGTTTTGGGGATACATCATCGCGGATATAAAATTGGAATTGGTCACCGTGAACTATTCAAATTGTCAGAAACACAGTCCTGGTTCAATCATCTCGAAATGAGAAGCGACATGATATTGTCCTTGTCCGCAATTATCAATGCAGACAAGGTCATGCAAAGAATGGGAGAATTTTATCCAATACAATATCCACAAAAAATGGGGATCTTACTCCCAAAGGAACGTCGGCACTCGCATTATCAATACACACGTGCAATGGACAGTAATCAAACACATCTTTATTCGGCCAAATTGTTTCGCTACTTCGATGTCCGGTCGGTTTGCTTTGCTTAGTGGATAAGCTGGAAAAACGTTGAAATACAGCTGAAAATACGGATAAACAAATGCTGAGGTAATAGACGTTGGACACTAGTACAGTAATGAGTGATCAGACTTGATGAAACCAGTTATCTGAAATTGGTCCTGCTATCTAGTGTGGCAACCCAGTCAGGAGTCAAGAGCTCTAGATTTTGTATGTCAACAATAATAAATGGAAAAATATAATTGCTTACGCGGCTCTAAGTACAGCTGTCCGAATTTAAATCAATGATTATCTTTCTGTTTGGCCTCTAACTCTATAATAATAATGCTATTATAAATATTTTTGCTAACGTGATTGTTTACTATTAATCTATCGCTCTCCATATATAACTTAGGTCACCAAGGCAGGAACAGATTTCGTAGCATATGGTCGTATAGACGCGCTAGTCCTTTAATATTGGTCATACAAAAGTACAAATTATTACATTTAAAATGTAATCATTTAAAAACATTTTCTAAATGTGCCTAATTATGTACTTTAGTTCATATCGGATTGAAACACCATATTTGACAATGACCAACAAAAGAATTGGAAAACAAGCACACACACACGAACGGGGGCTATTCAACGACATCACAGGCCATATTATTACTGTTTGAATAAGCAAGGAGATATTTGACCATGGCAAATCGAGTTCAAGTAACCTCCCCTTCTCCACTAAAGGATAAAGTGCTATAGGAAACTATACCGTTGCCTGGCAAGAAAAACATCCGATCCTCCAAAACAAAAATCTATATTTTATTATACGTGTATAATTTGTACTTTTGTATGACCAATATTAAAGGACCATATGCTACGAAATCTGTTCCTGCCTTGGTGACCTAAGTTATATATGGAGAGCGATTGATTAATAGTAAACAATCACCTTAACAAAAATATTTATAATAGCATTATTATTATATTTGATGGAGAACCCAGTTCTGTGGCTGCACCAGTCTTCGTTGCAGTGTAAGCCTCGTTCTAGTGGTTAATCCAAGCGTTTACAATTGATAACATAAACCCAGTGTATACTGATAGGGTAGTGATGAAAGCCGTCGTAGCTGAAACTGAGATTGCGTCACGGTTTATTTGTGACCACAATATTTTGACAACAGTTTATTGGATCACTTGACAATATTATGCCTTGTCAGTAAAATCAGAACATCAGAACGCAAAGAGGACTGATTCAGCTAGTGTCAGTGTTTGAGCTTGTCTCAAAATGATATCATACGCCTCTAAAGGACAGAATAATTTACATTAACGCACTATTGTTCTGTTTGCATCTTATCAATATCTGTATCATTGATTCTCAACTATAATCCAGTAGCATGTTGTTAACTAAATTGAGTTCATGTTATAAGTATTACCAAACCACCGGCCTTTTGAATTCACTTTTAAAAAGGTATTTGATAAGAGTATGATAAAATGGGCTATATATGTACAACAGCACCATGCCCCGCTTTACCATACCACCATGAAAGCCGTATATGAATATTGTAAAGACTTAGAAGCTAGCACAAGGACAGCAGTTTAGAATTGATAAATTTCCCTTTTGACAAAGAGATGGTGGTTAGTGGTCTGGAATCAACGATATGGACTTCCTGCTTAAAATGACATAAATCCAGCCGCGAATCACGAAACTGACAGATTCTGGGTTTCTATAAGACTAAATAGTCCAGTTCTTTGTCCGGGACCCGACCTGAAGTCGGACAGATATCGCATAATCCGTTTTGCAATCATCCCTTGTAACTGGTGGTTGAGTGGTGATGAATCTGTAGTTCATTGTTAGCACACTCTCTCAGATTATTTATTGTCCTTCCATTTATCTAGATAATGGTAAATCAGATTGAACATGGACAGATATACATTTACTAAAAGAGAGGGGTCATCCGAATCCGTTTAGTATGAGAGAAATGGTCATAACTTATTGGCTATTGTGGCTGGTACTGCTATCTGTTGACGTCAAAATTACGATAATAGCGTAGGGCGTAGTTTTATCGTTGTAGGATAAATTCTTGTCGCCATAAATCAGAAAATACTTTCAACCTATAAACCGTTGTCATAGAACTGCATTGACTGAAATACAGCCTAACCGAAATTAAGACCCATAAATCGTGTCCAGACAATAGTGGTGCTATTAACATATGTCATCACTGGTTATATTACTATTGGAACTAACCAGGAATAGAACTTGCTGATTTTTGTACGCGTTCAAACCATGAACATTTTTATCACATGTTTGCTTCGATACGTTAATGGGAAAGAGATTTCCTGAAGCAACAAGCTGGCTCTACAAAATGGAAGGGAGATAACCCTGTCTTGACAGAACGAGATTATGTGATAGTTGTGAGTATTATAGTACACCCAGTATGTAATTTATAAAGCTTTACGGTATTATAAAGATAAAGCAAAAACCAAATTGACAAATCATTGGCATGTGGATTTGCTAGAATCAATCGCAATAAAATGATTAAATAATCAGTTTATAGACTTAGTTGTAAAGTCGCATGCGAGGAGTTGCCTTTAACTTCACAAACACAATGGCTTCACCAACTGTCTAATTGTCGAACTTGTCTCCAATGAAGTCCTGCAAATAAGAAAATCCCGGGGAAAACTGGGCGATAACAAGATTATTTTGTAGTGATTTGTCGACACCTGGTAAAGTGCGGTTCTCAGCTAATAACAGACATGACTATCAAAATAGCGTCAGTGAGTATCAACCACTACCCTTACATATGTACCTTAGTATATACTTTTAAAATACTGTTATCAGCCAATACAGTTTGTATATTTTGGTTTGCTCTATATTTTTGCACCTATCAGTATGTCGGTCTTAACTATTTTTGGCTGTTTCATGGTGGCCAAAAACATAAAATAAGTTTTAAAATGTGTGATAATCTTTTTCACTATCCCTTCGCACAATTAAACATTTACTATCATCAACATACCAACAACTTGTATATAATCGTAAATAGCAGTCACTGGCATTAAAATGACAGCCTTCAGTGGAGTGAATTCTACTAGAGCGTGACAGTGTCCCAGGGTAGGCCTTATTAATTAACGCCTCGTTGAAAACTCCGCCTTTTGTAATCTGGTGGCATTTCGCTGGCAGTCTGCATGGGAATCGGATCAATATGGGTAATTGGAAGTTATTGATAACATTCTAATTCAAAGAAAATCGAACAGGTGATTAAAAGCCCTTATTTCTTCAACAGCGGATCAACGCCGAGACTGTTATAGGAAATCTCATCGGAGTCATGTAAAATATGACCATACAACAACCGATAAGATGGTGAAAAGGCAAGACTCACCTACGTCACTCGCCACTTATTGGGTTCTGGAATTCAATAACATTTTTACGTCCTGGGTATTGCATTGGCAATTTCCGCCAAGAAAGTCCTCTAGATATACAAAATGCACCACGACTCCACCGGCGTGGGAACACGCCATCGGCGTTAGAACGCACACATTTTTGTATAATGAATTCTACTAAATCTATGTCAAAAGTAGTTTACAAAAAAGCCATGGTTTGGCAAAGAACTCAGGAGATCGTTCGCTATTAAAATAGCATCTATTGTGAAAAAATGTAGAACAGGAAGGCCTTTTGGCTTTGATTTATTTTAATGAAACAATAAGTTTATTTATGTAACCATTTCTCTCATTATTGGACTTGATGCGTACGCATCACCTACTTAACAATGTTCCGTTTCTAGTGCCCCTTGACTTTCTGGGTATGCATACATTTAAATGTAGTTTGAATATGTTGGTGTATACAATCTATCAAAACAGTATGCCAGATTCTATAACACAACATAGCATATTCGAAAAATGTGGTTAAGTTGGGTAACTGCACTTACCGCTGCCCTGTGATGAGGTGGAGACATAGAGAAGAAGAAGTGATAGGACATCCAGGGTCGCACTGCCCGGAGTCATCATTCCGCTCTATCTGCAAAATACAAAATTACATAAAGGGAAATCAAAACTGGATAGAAATTGGTATGTTTTTGCGCCTATCCATGAAGATAATGCTGGATCTAAATGTTAACATTATAATGCGCATTCGGAATACTTGTTTTAAATCAATGAAACATTTGATATAGAAAGTGAAACCTTACTTAAACAACCTAGTGAAGTACCAGCAGATGTCATGATACTATAGATTGGTATAGTTATTGCCACCACTTTCTTTAATTAACTCCAATCGGTCTATACAGTTTCATGGCAGGCTTACTTGCATTAAATTTGTTTTTATGAAATATGACATGTGTACCGTTATTATTCCGACAACTTTATGGGGCGGGAGTTGTGTGTATCAGCTCATCTGAAGATTAGTATGGTATTCCCTAACACTTTTCAACAGATGACAGTGTATTAATTAATGAGTTAGGTGCAAGATTACACGCATTTCACGCACTTTCTCGAGTTACTTGTCGTGTACGGCCAGTCAGCCAAAATGTTATCGTTTACGCCAAGTGATGTTTTACCTATAGAACAAATGAGAATAAAGTCAGCAGTACACCGTAATGTAATTAACACTCTTTTTACAATACCTATCAATATCGTCTTATGTATAGTAAAGAATACAGGATTGAATTATTGGGCCAACAGCATATACCATGAACTAATACCGGCCGAATTCAGGTTATATAATTCACACCACTATATGTGGTCTACAGTTGACCGATCGCAGATTCACGATATACGTTAAACGGATTGTAAATATAGGCATACATGAGTCTGGTCTAATATCTTCCTATATTACTCTTCAAAATCACAAAATGCGTCAACAAATTCTAAACCATGTTTTAAAAGAAGAAGAAAGGAAATTAACTCTGTCTATCAGTTCCATAGAGGAACATAAGACGTCCAATACTATTATATGGATAACAACTTATTTCGTTATGAAAGTAACTGATACCGACATTACGGTGCACAAATATGAACTAACATTTAACTATTCCCTAAACACCAATACCGTTCGTGTGTAGCATATACCACAAACACTGCATACAAACGTCGTATATATGCTTTAAATTGTCCATGGCTGGTCGTGACATTCGAAATATGTTGAGGTTTTTTTCTCACTCAAGAACGGCTGTAACAGATTTACTCTTAAAATTACCAGGGTCGTCCCGCTATATAGGCGGGTCGATCTTGGACAAAGAGAAACCGTGAGTGGGTGAATTGCCTGCTAGACTAGCTTAACCCAGTCATCTGACAGTCACATCTTATTTAGTTTAGTTTCATGCACTATATATGTCGACTTTTAACAGTGCCTCGCTTTGAATTGTGTAATAGTAGAGATTTTGTTTATCTAAATATTACTATAATGACACCATTGCAAGTATCTATTAGAGTTTGATTCGTTAACTCATCTCTTCTTCATCATACGGTTAACTATCAATTAAGATGTTTCTGTATCTAAAAGGCAGTCTGTGATGTTCTGTATTTGTGCCCGTCGTCATATAAGTGAAATAACCTTGAGTACGACGTTAAACACCAATCAAACAAACAAACAAACAAAAGACAGTCAACTTCAGTCGGAGCTATTAATAACTAGTATAAGGTTGTAACTGGTTTTAATCTCTGGAAGCAAAATGTAATTCTTCATTTTTCGTAACTTTATAAATTCCAATGAATATAGCTATCCTCAAACTTTTGGGGTTCAAAGTGCGGCAGCCTAATACCGGGTGTAGTCTACACCGTCTACCCAGTGCGGATAATAAACGACCTTGGTGATTATATGACCTTCCATTACATTCTGGCGGTAAATATGCATCAGACAGACATACCCACAAGCCTGACGAACTTCAATTTAGGATATGCCTGGGGCATAATAGTTATCCAGTACGAAATTGATCCCAAAAATGACTGGACGGAAATAAGTATTAGTCGCAATATCCGTGTTTTATAGTCGCTGATTCGCTTTTTTGTACCTGCATTTTATTGACGTACAATGTATGTGTGTTATACAATAAATATACCACTATATATACCATTTACTCTGACATGCTATAGAGCTTAGTTTTTAAGATGAAAATATGCATGTACCAGTACTATCTGTGACATTATACAATCATGATGAGATATAGCTCCCTTGAGACTTACCATACGTTGTTCTTGTTGTCACTAGCTTTCGCCGATAGTGTATACCAGCTTCTCTTGACGAATCAACAACAACTACACAGCCTATATGGATAGCCTAAAAGGTGCCTCCTCGCCATTGTGGTAGTTAATAGTTTGGATATAAGACTTACACGGCTATCCTATATTTATCTGTGACGTGAATCTTATTGGTAAAATCGTTGTTTTCTAATTCCGTTGGATATGTTATAAAGGCATATCAAACAAGATTGGGGGCGTGGAGGGGGGAGACCTACATCGACGTCGCTTGCAATAATTACGATACAGTACAATCACAATTTCCAAAACGAAATTACGCCACAACGATGTTTATCCTTAGCTTAGAGAGCACGAGGACAGCCGGATGCTTCCTCTGATAAAGCCCGTTGAATGGACCAATCATTACACCATCATTACGATTTTATCTAAAATATATCAAAGTATATGCCGTTCTTAAAATATTTCATATAAACCTGAACGCCATGTGCGCAGTGAGAGTCAATTAATAATAAATTTGTCTCAATAATGACTTTATATATGCATACAAGAAAGAACACTACGACATTGTCATTCTTTTACATTCAAATAAAAGTTCATTCTTTGAGGAAATTATACCGGATGTTGAAATACTGAATACGAATCCGCGACCTTTGGACTTTCGTGATAAACACCAAGCTTTAGTGAAGGAGCAAGTGTTAATATCTCTTTTCTGTAGGCCACTTATGTGTCATCCATGTCACTCTAGATGACCGTTCTGAACACAAGAGTGCCCATGTGGAACTCAGAGTGGCCTTTGATCACCTGAGACCAATCGAAATTTAATTATCGGCTTTTCTGTCGACTGCCATAGAAGACGAATTCATCCTGACTGGGAATCCTTACACCCTAATGTTCAGCTTTGATCGGGGAATACACTCAAATTTAAGTTCTTTTTCGCAAATTGACACGTATTGTTGAGGGAATTTTGGCCCATGACGGCTAATGTCACAAATACATATTTTGCAAAAAAAAATTTAGGATGCATTACTGTCCTACACAACAATCAGCTAACCTAACAATAACACAAGCAGTATATGTTATCCTCGTGTTATTCATAGGGAAATGAGTAAAAACAACAGGTCCAGCAACAACACTTAAAGTATTAATTAAAACACCAGTGAAATATCCTACACTATAGTGTTTTGCATCGCGGATATTGCAAAATACAGTTACCATAAATACTAACATGGAGAATGGTAAAAAAAAGATCCCTCCGAGCCGATTATCATTTAGTTCAACCTTCAACAAGAGCAATATTATGCTATTCGATTGCAATGTTCTTTTAATTATTTACATTAAAGAAAAATTCGTGAAGAAAATAACAACTTTTCTTTCTTCAGATTTTCGATGACAATATAAAGCCGGCGAGATCGGAACAACACGGCGTTAATCAAAACGTGACGTAAAATATAACACATTATGCAGAACGGCAAAGGAAGTAACCTGTGCATGTGTTGCATGAAGTTAGGACACGCGATCTTACGCATCTATAGAAAAAAAGAAGAGTAATACAATTAAGTGCTGATGTTTTTAAGAAATTCGACTTTTAATGGGATATAACCACGCAATTTCTAAAATGTAACTTATGCCACACCAGGTAAGAACGAAGCGTTAAGAAATGTCATGCCCGTACGTATTTTATGTTTTATTACTATGTTATACTGTCATCACCGTTTGTCTAAAATTATAACATGCATGATACAAGGGTGGTTATTTACCGATGGGCGGATTGGTGACACCCTGTAACGAGACTCATTCATGCATAATCCATCTCACTAACCATGTATCCATTACTCTAACACGGTTGGTTGGCACAAATCACGGTTATATTCGAGAAGCTACACAGACAAAAGGTTATCATGACAATATTGATTTCTGTTAAATTCCTAGTTTATCCTCATCAATCAACACTTGTCGCCAACTAGTTAGCCCTTTAATGAATAAGATGAGCAAATTATCCGCAAACTAAATTCTATCAACTATGCCTTGTAGAAAAATAAAACTGCGGAGGTTTATTGATGATATTCAGGGACAAACTATGGTTGTCAGATCGGCAATCTGTCAAACGGGTAAACTGCAGTTGTGACCGTGATTTTTTTGTTATCACACGGCCACTGTAATAGACCAACTCCAAATGGTCCGTCTCGCAAAGCTCACATTTTAACAGTATTCGTGACACCTCTGCTTGTTGTTTTTGTGTCTCTTATCTGTTATGTGATAAAAACTCAAGAAAATGGTAATGTTATAGATCCATTATCACATCTGCAAACCCGTATAGAGCACTTACGAAATCAGTCGATGGTTTTTATATTGGTTTTGTGGGTACTGTTCATAGCACATTCATGGCTGTCGGTTGTTTGAAGCCATTTTATGTTTTTTGCTATTCCTGCTATTTGTTAATGCCTGTGTCCCGTTTTTTATTCATTTCTTTTTCACTACAGAAAAGGTTGTGCAGACTGCAGATAATCATTACTGAGAAATTCACTTTGAATTAGCATTAATATGTTTCATTGTCACACTGATAAATACGCAAATGTCTTGAATATGAATATGTTTATGAAATTCGAATCGTAATATAAAACAAAGCAAATATAATTTCACATAGATAGTCACACATTCAATTGACAAATTATGCAAATAAATATCCTTGACTTTGAATACAGATTGAAAGGAAATTAAGTCAGATAAAACTTGGTTTCCCCCTCCCTAACCTGGTTACTTCATCCATGTATGTTTCTTTTTAAGTTAAATTCACACCTCTTCATGGTAATGTAACTTTAGAAATATGGAATACTCCCAAGGTTCCGACAGCGAAACACAATAAACAAACACAAAGGCCCATTCCATTTCAAGCTGATAACTATAGACATTATTTATAATGAGTCGTGATTAAAATCAGACTAGAATCTTTTTAAGTCTTCAGCCTACAAAGCATTCAGCCTGATATCAAATTACAGAATACTAGATCTAATTGTATATTAATCACTCCTTCTCGGGGTAGAATTTTTGTTCTCCGGTCTGTGCATAGTACATATCCTTGAATAGATAGGTCTGTTTATGAACTACCATGTGCCGACAGGCGACGATACGACTCATTACACAGTTGATGGTCAGTTTACAGGTAACCCGTTCTGGCGTAAAATAAAGTTACAGCAGGTCGATGAAGCTGAAATGTGAGCAATCCCGGAAACAATAGCACGATGTTCAATTCAGGAATTTATTCACTGGTAACATAGGGGGGCCCATCAAAATATATAATACAAGTCATAATTAATCACCGAGTTCAGTCGTTCGGGTTCCTTTCTTTTTATTTCTGTTTCTTTTTTTATATATTTTTTTTTTATATTAATTTTTAAGGAAATCGAATCCATGTATAATATTTAATCAATATAAACATCGAAAAGTAATTTATCCATCTGTTATGAAAACTGTCACCAATTCAAATCTAACACTCCGTAAAAAAGATTGTATTAGATAACGTCAGTAGGCTCGATTCATATTAACCGAAACTGTTTTACCATAAGATAACATCGCCCTATCACAAACTGGATGGTCAATGAAAATATCCATAACTTGCGTACCATGGAATAACATCTAACACGTAACCCTAGTTCGAGTCCGTTTGATGCAGTGACAACTTATTTAAAAAAAACCTAGATTGCGTGTGCATCAATTATTATTGTTCCCGGAGACCGCTGGCGAAGTATAGTTTGTTTGGAGAGTAGCAATGCTGTCTTTACTCAGCACTGAGTGAAGGTTTACTTTCCAACATTATCGAAGCATCTCACATTTTATCTAGGGCCGTGGCTTAGTGGTAGCGTGTGCGCATACTAATCCTTATTCGATGTATACCGTTCGACGAATCGAGTTCCCATGTCGACCATCAGGTACATGAGCGAGTCATACGCTGTGGTTCCGGCAATCGCGTAGGTGGGTTTTCCTCCCGGTTTTACACCGCAGTAAGGCAAAGTACAGTGTGGAATGGACAATCCGTCGTCATATAAGTGCAATACCTTGAATACGACAATTAACCACAATCATACAAACAAACACGTTTTATGGTTTTGCAAGTGTCAATTATTGATGGCATACACTGTTGTCATACAAGTAAAATCTCCGTAAGCACGACGCGTAAAGCTCCACTTAGCCAATCAATCATGAAACGTCGGATAATTCAAATGTCCAAAGTTGATCAAGAAGAAAGTTGGGTGAGTTATATCAGCGGGTATGATGGGATTAATAAAACACGTTTGTCCGCATCATCGGGATTTTGACACAAATCAAAAATATGGGATTCAAATTGCACCTGTATGCATTACGTTATCCCGGTGTTATTGATTTTTGTTGAAATTTAAGTTGGTTCTCATAAAATAAACATTTGTCAATGAAGTAAAGAAGTGTGCGAATAATTTACGATGACAAATACAGCTGTTGTACATGATTAATCAAATAAATTCAACTGCATGTAGCAACTGTCTGTATCACGTATGTCTCCACGCCTACATTTGTTTCTTATTGTTAATCTGTACACTGTTCGCAACGTTTTAGATTTGAAATTAGAGCCAATGTATTAGGCATTGTGACGGCATCGCTATTAGAGATTCGACTAACAGATACAACTAACGTGTGTCTGTTGTTCTTAGCAATTTTGTTTTTTTTTACTTCATTTTTGGGAAATATTGGGGAATAACAATCTAACTCATTACGATGCCAGTTAATACTTATTTCTACCATGGCATACAAACATTCTTCCCATATAAATCATGATAGTAATTTCGAAGCTATTGGCGAATGTAAATTAGCATATTGTTGTGTTACCTGTCATTAAGCTAGTGAGCAAAAATCAAAATCAATTAGATTGGTGAATGGGTTTGAGTAATTGAAATGAAGCGCTGTGATGAATAGACTGAAATTTCTGACCAGCTCATAAATGTTCATTGGAATATTTGTGTTTGTCCTTAATACAATACTAAACTGGGATATTAAGAACCTGAACAAACATCCAGAAATGGTAACATTACAAGTACTTGTTTGAGAAGGAAACACCGTGGTTTATCAGCTCGATATTTTTGATGTTCTACAAGATCAAAGATGAGCAGAATCTTAAAACATACATTTTGTTGGAATTGTGTATGTTTCAGGGAAAATGAATTCATACAACAGTTTAGAGAAAAGTGTGCGACATATTGTTCCAAGTTACATTTTGAAATGACCAGTACTTTGACAAGTGTCTCGGAACTGGGAATGTTCCAATACCAGAATTTTGCGTATTCCTAACATA
>JAVFBW010136470.1:0-13288 GCA_034783835.1 Mopalia ciliata
AATTTTCCTCTTAAATATCACCTTAAGTGTTAAGGTCACCTTAGCCTAAGAAGGCTTTGTGCAAGTGGGCCCAGGTGATTAGTGGCTAACAGCAGATTGAAACCCTAAACGCAAATAGAGAAGTCTTCAACTTAAACGTGACGTCATCGAATCTAGGATCAAATTTAGAAATGCTTTGAACAACTGGCCCCAGAGGCCGGGGGCTCAATGTGCTATTAAATTAAATCCTTTATTAGATGACGTCACACCATGTTGAAGGTTTCGCTAATCCGCTATAAGCGATTTAATCTGGTGTAGCGGCTAATGTTCCTCCGATCAACTGGCCCCTGTAGGCCTATTGTTTTAAGCATATATATGACAGACAGGAGTACTTAACAACGTACTATGCGTACGATATGTGTAAAGATGCATACTTTTCGAATTAGCTGGATCATTTCTTATGAAATACTCCTTTTTACCGATGCAATGTCCGAGCCATTTATACATTGAGACTCTGGGCTAAAGTACAAAAGCAGACCGATCTGCTTGAAATGTGATTGTACAGCGGTTTGTGATTGCCCTGTCTTGTCAATGTTAGGTACCTGTGATTGGCGTCGAGATCGGGCCCCTTCATCCCTTCGGCTTCTAAAACCCCTTCATCCGTGCCAAATGAATCAAATTATCTCAAATACGGTGAAAAACCCCAATCAAACAAATTTATCTTGATTTTGTAGATCCTGCTATCTATTACATTCCAATACTACCTGAGACGCTGGGATGTCCCTTCTTTGCACGAGACATTCCGTTTGAACATAAGCGAGCCAATAGTAGGCAGAGTCTTGGATTCTATAAAGGTATCACTACTAGTCGAATTGGGTTAATAATTATGGAAGTCTCGCATTGCTGCAAAGTGAGGTAATTTAATTGACGAAAGAGGGTCCTCTGAGGTCACAGGATTCAAGATATTGGTGCTCTTTTATGGCACCTCACACCTTTATCCATTCTGACGTTACATATAAGTTTATGGTTTTTAATTCTTAATTAAATAAGATGCCAATCCCAATCTGTAGCTTGTTGTATATAGAAAGAAGTGGCCTTTGAATTTGGTCTAAACTAAACGAGAACGCTGCAATCTTTGATCGATGAAGTAAATCTACCAGAGTAGAAGACGATAAAAATAACGAATATCACTACACAGCATGGTGCCGGTTTATTACCAAGCGGTGTACACTTCACTGTCATGGGGGTAAGATGGCGACGGTTTGGATAAAATGCCTCATGTCAAAATAATTCCTAACGGCAAAGTTATGCTAAATGATGTTTACATTCGGAATATAATTTTATTTAATATTTTAATTTTTTTCACAGGAAACTACACCCCGGTTTGATTCACGGCTGTTTCTGACTGAACGAGCTAATGTTGAAAAGGATTTGTTTTCTGCCGTGAGATGGAGACTCGAAGGCGCTTGTTGTCTACGGAACTGTTCACTGAATACTACACGTAATAATTCTAAGCCTTTTTTTTAATGTAGTTTAATTATAAGATTTTTTTAAATTGCAGCACTTCCTATGAAAGTAACACTAACATAAGTATTTGGTATTCAAAGATATACTAAACCGTATCTGACGCAAACTGTATTGCTTATATTTGTCTTTTGTCGAATGTAGGTAGTAGCAGTAAATCCCTCCCTTGTAGTGTGGAGACATTTATGTTGTTGTTGTTGTTGTACAGCTTCCTTAAAAAAATGGGAGGGATGGAAACGTCTGACAATTAACGATAAACGGTGCACATGTAATAAAGAAAAATCATGAAGTGGAAACGATTAAATCCAAAGGCTGATCAAATTTAAAATTCGCTCCTTATACGCCCTAACAGGGTACTGCCATACAATTGATACTGATGCAATAATGTCTGGACATGAAGATATGTTTTCGAGAATGTTACTGTCCGAAGTGTATAAAAGTAGAAGAATTCATATGGTTAACCGTTTCTGTTTGTTGGGCAAAAAAATGCTTCGTTTATCTTCAGTTTCGTTTATGTTCAGTTTATCTTCCCTTAACATCGTCAATCCAGAATACACCGATCGACAAATCCTGACTTATGATTCGTTAGCTTTTTATGGAGCAAAATTAGCTTTGCAACAACAACATTATCTGTTGCAATACAACCCATGATGGAACAATAATCGACACTGTGTACTGGTGCAAATAATTCAAATTTCGTCCGTAGATGGTATTTTAAGAAAAATGAAGATCCAATGACGTCATCATATCAACAAGAGTATGATTTTAGAAATAAACAATAAACATTGGATAACTCAGTCATATGATGAGAGTAAACCGATACGAGTTACCTCCCGTGAAATGACCCAATCTACATCAAAGATCATCCACCGTACGGAAATGGTCGAAGGATGTTCCGACATGTCTAAACAACCTCGGTCATTTCCGTAACGTAAATACGGCGGCAATTCGGATGGATTTACATTCATCAAGTTATCCACGCGTTTATTGACTATTTTTGTGCTGATATGATAACGTCATTGCAGCTAAATTAAAAACATATATATTTAAAACGGATGAAATTTGAATTGTTTGCAACAAGTCATGTATAAAAAAGGAAGAGCGTTTTGTTTAAATGTGATTTCACCCATGAACCGGGTTTGTTTCATTGGAGAGATATAATAACATTTGTATTACAGAACTATAGCTGAATGTTCATGCATTGCATTGCTATACCTTATGTGAAATTGTTTTGTTTTGATTGGCCGAAAACACGTCACCTGGCATTAAACTAAATATGAATAATCCTGATGTGTCAGTTTTGGTCACGTGACGTTCGCGTGGCAAATCTTGATGGTACATTCTCAAACATGCTGTTTATATTTGTACAATAATTATCTTTTACAGTAAACTTTGCTTTTTTTTATTTCAGGGCCTTGTCGGGAAGGCTGCATCGAGAGGAAAAACTGTAAGAAAACTGATATGGGAGTGTATGTAGAAGTGAAACATTTTTATATAATGGGTGTCGCTTATCCAGAGAGCTTAAGTCGATCTTTCCTGAAAAACGTCATTACGAACATAACGTCACAAGGCAGCGAGCTCGAGTCTCAAGTACTCCAGGAGAGGGCCTTGACTAATTTGCTGGTAATTCTGATAGTTTTGAATACAGGGAGCTGTAAATTTAAGGCGAATGAAAGAACCAGTCTGGCTGAATATTGCAGTTTTACTTTAATCATTTTCAGGAATGTACAAAGTTGTAATATGTACATGTTACTACTATGTTCACTGCTGACGATGACGAAATATAGCCGAAATATTCAGTCAAAATGAGTCTTTCGTTCTTCAGAGTTGCACTACTTGTGTATTAGATCTTGGGTTAGGGTAATATTTAGTGTAAGGTTAGGGGATAGTGTTAGGGTGAGCTTTACTATTACCCCGAACCCAGAAATATGGTTGATCGTTTTTTCTTACATGATGGACTTACATCACGGAATAAATCCTTATTTGTGCTGGCGATACTGCATTTTTCTGACATAAACTCTTTAAAAAATGCAAAAAGTATTTTGTCTGTAAAATATTGAAAGCCGCATTTACAAAGTGGCTGCGCGATAACACAATTATGTCATTTAAGTCACCATTTGTTCTTCTTGACTTCCGGGTAAATCGTTCAAATTCTTCCGCAAACTTATCTTTAACACCGGTATTTTGTGTTAGTGTTTTGTACAGCTATTGAAGTGGAAGTAAGAAAAATTGGCATCATTATTTTTAAAATGTAGGGGCTAACCGGGAGTGGAGTGAAAAAAGTGAAATATCGCTGGTCACATGACATCATTTACATGCCCTTTAACTGAGTACAGCAAACAATAATTCAATCTTTGCTACAATTGTTTCAGGTCGCAAAGATTCGCTTGGAGGAGGAGAGAATTAATCGTACAGCGGAGACAGAAGCCAGATTACTCGTTTCCCTGGCAGAGTCCAACCATTCGGCCGTGGTTCGAGGAGCGAGAGGAAAGGCATTAGGAGAGCTGTGTTATCGACTGAACATCACCTCGGAAGTTGTGAAGAATTCCCTGGAGTATGCCCAAATATTATCAGAGACAGATGCAGTACATATGAACGTAGAGAACCCACCATTGCTTGTTAGGAATTTAAACATTCCTTAAATGAAAATGGAAAAGTTGGCTTGGGTAAAAAAATGTTAAATAGCTTAGTCTAAGACCCATATTCAACGAAGATATATTTACCATATAGGCAATGGACGGTTTTGGGAAATTCTAGGGAATACAGCTGAATATGATCAGACTGACAGAGTAGGCATTCACATGAATGTAGAAAATCCACCATTGTTGTTAGGAATTAAAACATTCCATAAAAGATAAAGGACAAGTTGATGATGGACACTTGGTCAAAAATTGTAAAAAAAAAAATGACCTTTATTTTGAGTTCAAGCACCCTATTTAACAAAGGTAAAATTATTATATTGACAATAAAATTGTGCAAGAACAATGAGGTATATTGTTATGTCTTCCATCAAATAAGTTAGTGTAGAAGTTCTTGATTTTTACAAACAGATTTCAATACACATTTAATAGATTTTTTGTATTCCAGATAAGCACTGTACGAAATAAGATTAATTTTTTAATTGACAAATCTGTAATTTGTCAACACAATGTTGACGATAAAGATCATTGTGTGAAGATACAGCATGACTTGTTGACACCAGAATGGGCTTTAGGAATATTGATTATCGACGTTATTCAAAGATTTACTAATTTTATGACCGTCTTGTGAACTCCTACGCCCTCAGATTCTGGCGAAATGGCGTATTAGGTGGCAGCACTGTCATACAAATCAGTAGGTCTACACCCTGAGAAAAACCCTATAACGAATTTATTATCCACCAAGCCCGTGTGTGTGATTGTATTCACTTCTACAATTAGAAAATTAGGTTCTGCGGCTATACGATCTTTGTTTGCGTCCCGAGTTACCTATGTTGATGATCAGCAATGCCCTGAGAATACTTTTCAGACAAATCGAAACGCATGTCATAACACTCTTCGACACGTATCGGTACAGTTATATCGGAGGTGACTCTAGTTCAATGACAATGTATATATGATGATGTCATTATATGAACCAAGCATAGCCTACAGACATAGCAATACACACGTGGATAACTGTCATATGATGAAAGTAAATCCACGTGAGTTACCTCCCGTGAAATGAATCACTCTTCACCCAAGATTATTTGCGGTACGGAATGATCCAGAGATCCTCCGACATGATCGACAAGGTCAGTGACACTGCAAAATACGGTCACCAATAGGATGTTCCTGACATTTTTCCGTCATAAAAATGCATCGATTACAAAGCTTATATGTTTCAAACTATGTACGTGGCAATCAAAAATCGATTTCCTCAATAAGTTTTATTATATTTTACAAACACAATTTGAAGTGGAGGCAACCATGTGTTGTTTTTATTTACCCCTGAAATCTCGCTACATCAGAAATCTCACGGTGTGTACAGCTTTTTTTTATGAAATTTACCAAACGAAACACGCCGAGTTTGGTTGACGGATAGAACAAGGCTGGTACAAACAGTCATCGCCAGTTAGCTTGTACATTCCGAGCTTCCTGATTCCATGCTACTCTCTGAGGGGCTACCGTTCTGACAGATAGGTATTTGT
This sequence comes from Mopalia ciliata, assembly GCA_034783835.1. Lineage (NCBI taxonomy): Eukaryota > Metazoa > Mollusca > Polyplacophora > Chitonida > Mopaliidae > Mopalia > Mopalia ciliata. The sequence continues at coordinate 5,672 of JAVFBW010136470.1, forward strand.
TTGTTTGTTTGTTTGATTGGTGTTTAACGTCGTACTCAAGGGTATTTCACCTATATGACGACGGACAAAAATACAGAACATCACAAACAAATCTGCTTCCAGTTTGCCTTTAGCTCTGCGAACACCAGGGCAACAGAAAGCAACCTCTTTTCCCACCTCTTACGATCGACCGAGGGAGTATTCTTCAGGGCCATGGCCCACCCGCTCCCTGACGGGTCGTATTTATTATAAGAATGTTAAAGCCAGAAACAAGGAAACGTGTTGTTTTAAAACGTAGCACTATTTTCCCAACACATATGGCGAATTTTTGTATGAATATATATCTGAAGATGAAAGTGGTGATGAAATTAATTTTCGTGATGAAATTACATTGAGAGCTAAATGCTGATAAAATGTGTAGCAAAGTTTGAGAACTTCTTTACTGCACCTAAAGTTACTATCATGAAGACAAATTAAGTTTAGAAAATATGCCATTTACCTTAGTAGCTTAAAACCTACAGGTATGTTCACTTCACACCTGTTTTATACTCCTATAACACTTTTGTCCAATTTGACCAAAAATTCAGATTTGAATTAAGACAAAGCTTATATGTGCTGTGTCTTTACAGTGACATGTGCTTGTGATATATACTAGTTATTGCTTGCTACAAGCGACATCGAGGGTGTTGGCCAAAAGCACTCTGGCTCAGCGCAGTTTGTTTGAAGAGTTGCAATGTTGTCTTAGATAAAGTTCGTTCAATGGATGAAGAAAACTCACACTGAGACTCATTTCCGTAGCGTATGGTATACTGCTGTCACTCATTATGGATATTAGAGTAAACTTTTCGTAATAGGACGGCCCCGTGAGGGAGTAGGTGGGCCATGGCCCTGCAGCATACTCTCTCGGCTTCCTCGGTCGATCGGAAGAGGCGAGAAAAGAGGTTGCTTTCTGTTGCCCTGGTGTTCTCAGAGCTAAAGGGTAACGGGAAGCAGATTTGTTTGTGATGTTCTGTATTTTTGTCGTCGTCATATAAGCAAAATACCCTTGAGTACGACGTTAAATACCAATCAAATAAACAAACAAACCTAATAGGAGGCGCATTCGACTGGACGTTTTCGTTAAGCACAGGAAAGCCGTTGTCAACGATTTTCGTTGGAGTTTTTTACTGGACACGGGACAGATTTACCAGGAGAAAAAATCATACTTAATGTACTTTAGTAACGAAACTTCACGAATGTACCAGCCGAACAAAATTCTATAAACCGGCTTCAGCGTGCTTAACGATTACCTCCAGTCGAATGCTCCTAATGAGCACGCTTACCACTGTTCATTGTGAAAATAAATGTTCACAAGTGTTAAGTAAAGGCAGCATGTCAAGAATAAGGGTGTGCAACTCGTATGCGCGCGGACCAGGAGGGTGTGAGTTATCGAATAACACAATGGTGTGCAGAAGTTATTATAACACCGATTTTTCATTCTTCTTAGTATGTCGTCGTGCACAATGCTAAACTTATCAGTAGAAACGATGGCTTTTCATATGAGAAATGAGGAAGTAACATGCCGTATTGTGCTTAAGGGTAACAACATACACAATTCATCCGACTAACCACTGCCACATGCGCCTGTTTCTCCTGTTAAGGAACCTATGTTTATTACACAACAAGCCCAGGGACTCGGTGAACTCAGTCTTAATTTGCACTTGAGCTAGTCCCTGACTCATACAACTGTGTTGTATACAGTCTGGCGTATTTGTTCCCACAGAAGATAGCATTTGTCTTGTTTGTGTTAGATGACAAACATCTCCAGTATATCTTTATTTAACAGGGGTGCTGATCAGTGCTATTAAGACAATACTGGAAAGAGGAGAAATACAACAACCGGATGGCCGGATAAACATACAGACAGGCAGACATATTTTGAAAATGATGAATCCGTAATAGCAAACGGCATAACTGCAGTTAATGGTTAATATGCCTACCAAGTTTCACAAACATGACTTTCCAGTTTTCGAGCTCTGCTCTGCAAACGGATTAGAGACATTAGGCTGGCGGACAGATAGACAAACTTATTTGTAAAACGTTAAATCCGTAATAGCAAGGGCACAACTACAGATAATAGTTAATATGCTTACCAAATTTCATAAAGATAGGCCTTATAGTTTCCAGCTCTGCTACAGAAATGAATTTGAGCCATCTGGCCAGCTGGATGGACAGACAGACAGACACAGATTTTTAAAATGATGAATCCATAATAGCAAAACGCACAACTACAGCCAATGCTCCGGAAACAAAATTTACATCTGATTAAGTCCAACTTTGTATCGATAGAAATAAAAACAAATTTACAAAATGGCGAATCGGCCATAGCAAAAGCCACAACTAAAATCGATGGTGAATGTGTGTACCAAGTTTCACAAACATAGGCCTTACTGTTCTCGAGTTCTGCTCCCAAAACGAATTAGAGCCAACCGGACAGACGGAGGGAGTGACACTGATCATACGAATTTCATCGGGCATATAATTAGTGTGAGTTAAAGACAGGGCAAATATCGTCAGACTTTTTTCAGAAATTTAAACTGAACCCGAAGCTGGCCTTGATAAATTCTAAATTGGACAGCTTTGGTCATCTAGATTGTGTCACATCCGGCTTGAAAAAAGATATGTTAAATGAGTGGGTAAACAGAACATTAAACTATTCAACGAAAAACTGTGATAAACAGTTGGATTATTAATTTAATTAATGGAAGTGTTTTCCTAATTTAATAACGCTAAAGCTGACCTTTGATCACAACAACATGAATTAGAAGCAGAGCTGTACTAAACTAAAGCTGAAGAAGAAATCGTCAGTGCCGGGAACTGAACAAGTATAATAGAGGAAGAATTACAGAGAAAAAATTTCTCCAAAACAAAGTCAAATAAAAGCAGAATCGGAGGGAAACTAGTGGGGAATGTCCGGCACAGCCATGTCAAATAGAAATAGAACTGGGGGAAGCTAGTGGAGAGATTTCAGCACAACAAAGTGAAATAGAAATAGAATTAGAGGAAGCCAATGAGAAGTTTCCAACACATCAAAGTCAAATAGAAACAGAATTGGAGGAGGCTAGTGGGAAGTTTCCAGCACAGTAAAGAAAACAAGACTGAGTGTGACTAGGAGTGGATAAAGTCTGGTTGTATATGGAGAGGTGAACGACTTTTGTTACATCCGCGAATCCGTGTGAAGTACGAGGGTCAAGGCTCGTTCAACCACAGGAGCTCACGGAAGACATGTTTGACCAGAACAGGAAACAAAGGGGCAAGCCAGTATACAAATATAATATAAGTTGTATTCAACCCATTCTCAGTCCTGGTTGAAAATCCCTACAGGCTTTCCATAAAATCGCTTGTTCAAAATTGGAGATACTTGTAAGGTTGCGACAGGTAATTGATCAACAGAACAACCCTTTTCGGTTGGTTTCTATGTCAAGCAAAATTTTTTTTAGAGATTGCGTACTGACAAAAGCTATGCGTAGACAATATAACATAGACAAACCCGAATCGTTTATTCATTTAAACATTACAAATACGTTATTGGCTACATATATGATTATTATGTGTGTATATTTTGGGACTATCTACAAATTCCATGGAATTTTAAGGCAAGAGCTTATCATGGTAAATTGTTAATCAACACTGATTATAAATGAGAGGAAATAACACATTGATTCTAACAACTGGGCTATACATGTTAACATCGACATGTTTCCTATAGCCTGCGAGATTTATTGTAATTTTTTTGATATGTAGTCTAGCAGGATAACAAAAACTAGAGAAAGACACGGAAATTATAACAGAAATTTGCTGCAAGAAAAAAACAGCACTGTTAAGATGTTTAAAGGTTTATCGTAGTCAGTTTTCAAGTTGAATCCCGCGTTTAAGATGTATTAATATGGTATTGATAAGAAGGGTGGCAGGAGAAATCGCGCTATAGAAGGTAATGATATGTTAGTGATGAACAATTATAAAACGCTTATATTAATAAATAGCCTTGAAGTGAAAAATTGTATCGCATGTAGCCTCACTGGGTAAAACAGCGGGCAACTAAACAGTTAGGCAACGTGTTGGATTTGTAAACTCTAAAAAACGATGTTGAGTATTTGGCTGTTTAGATTTTAGGCACATTTGGAGAAACCCCCTTGAAAAAGATGACTAATTGTAGGAATGAATATACCCAATACAATGGCCTGGATGAATATGGCCGTAAACTATAAAATAATGGCTAAAAATATTGGTTATAATGGAGTAGGTCAGATGTCAAATATGTCAGATATTCGTTCCTCGTGGACGTTGCAGTGAGAAATCGATTACGCAAATTAAGTAAGACGATTTGTCGGCCTTCTGCATGTGTCGTCACACATAGAAGTCGGTCTGCTGAGGTGCCAGTTTGTTGGAGACGTGTCGGAATGTCATTGATAGTCCGTTGACTACATCCCATAACACTGGCAACATCAGTGACCGACGTTCCTGTAGTCAGCATGCCAATGACACGTTTACGTTGAATGTTTTACAGTCGTGGCATTGCAAATCAACGGATTTACTGCAGTGTAAGAACTTGTTTTTACTCTACTGTGCCTACGTGGGCTCAATTGCGCCTGTCTTATAAGATCACGTGACTAGGAACACAAGGAAACATGCTTAATCCTTGATGTAAGCTCGCACGAACTGCATGCTTGTGCACGTCGGAGTTCCTGTGTGTCATGATGTCTTTGACAACGCATTTACCTCTAATAATAATAATAATATCTCTTTTATTAAGTTTCAAGAAAATATTTAGAAATTTATTAGTGGGAAGTTTCCTTTTTGATTGAGTATATTCAACCTGTACAAAAGCAAGTCAGCAGTTTATTGCTCACTTACAAACAGAATTTGGCTAGCTAAAATATATGTACATACATCGGGCCTTATACTCAGCGTTCATATATAACACAGACGATATATAATCTGTAATACCAACAAAATAGGGAATCAATTACATATTAATAACAAATACAGATAAAATTTTAATAACACTGATACTTTGGTGTTAATATATTATATATAGATTCATTGATTGATCACTTACAAATGATGATTGGCGGTCCTAGACCACATTCGATTGACTGGTCACCTGTGTCACGTTGCCTCACCTGCTCATTGCTTATATACCCAGTTCTTAAGTAGGTAGGTAAGTAGGTAGGTAGAAATGCTTGAAAGATATATCTTCGAAATGTGTCTTTAAATATTGATGGATTCAGTGGTTACGAATTTTGGCTCAAAACGAACTCACTGGCTGACAGATTGGTTGGCCGATCGATTGCTTGCACGATTGATTGCTTGTGATTGCCAATTATTTAACGTATATCATGCAATCTATAGTTAGCCATACTGTAAACATAACCATAGAATATGTAGGTCTTTCTAGAGTGATGTTCCCCAAGCTCTAACTTAAGACCACATGGTTGTGTTCTGTGCATATTACTCTTGTTGCTACTCACCGTAGATAAAGATTATTAAAGGGCGCAACCGATCGTCCTCGGCCATCGAGACATCTATCAGAACTATTGAAAGTGAATCCATAGGAATTTATTTACTGCATAGCTTCTGGCGTACGAGGTTTATCAAGTCCCCTAAGATCTAGTTGACCTCGTTTTATTGGACCACTCTAATTAATTAAGGTTTGATCAGAATAAACACAATCTATAAATAGATTCGTGTGACTTGATTTATAGCCAATTAATTAATAGACTGATATCTCAATATTTGGGTCAAAACTTATTGACCTAGCAGGAACATGAACTGGTGGTGAGACTAGTTTTACCGCGGTGTCTGAAAAGACATAAACCCGTGGTTTCACTTACGGGATTGTACGAGTCATTTTCACTGATTTAAGAGATAATCAACTTTATGTTCCTTAGCGTATTGATCGAAACCGACTGTCCTGTTTACGACACGGATCGATCATGTGACCCGTGGCTACTATCAAAATATGAGGTACAACAATACAAATACCGTACAGCATTCCTTTATGGTTTAAATGTTTTTAGTTGTCAGAGATTTGGTGAAAGCGCCCTTTGCAGTAGAAACGAGAGCATTAGGGTCATTCATAATGGTCTTTCCACTCATCCCTTACAGAATTTTCCTATAGGATCTTATAGACAAATAATATATGATCTTATAAGAATCCATAGAGGCATCCTGTGTGATTTGTCTGTTAGGAATGGATTGGACACGTTAAGATACCAAAATATTGAGCGACGTTAGGCAAATAGGCAGGCAACCCAGAGCATTTCGATCAAACGAACAAGGTAGTAATGTTAGACCACAGGAGCATGCATGTTGCAACCTAATATACAGATGTGCATTTTTGCTGCATGCATGTGGCAACTTGAGTTGAGAAATGGAGGCCAAAATGCAGTCGATCGAACATAGGAGCCTCCTGAAATCAACTAAGAACAAACGGAGATTGCACATAGATTACCGAACGGGTCCTGGTGCCCCATTGATTGATTGATTGATTGATTGATTGATTGTGAAGCGTTGCCATAATGTTGAAAAGATCGTTTTTCTCTGGTGCGGAGTTTAGATATTAGTGCTACTCTTCAAATAAACTGCCCTTGGTCAGAGGGCCCCTGGCACCCGAATAGGTGCCCCAAACCTGGCCTCGATCAAGCATTTGGAGGTACCGATTGAAACCAGTTTGAAATGATCAAGTATATCTCACACAACTTGCATGCGGGATCATGTGATCAGATATTCGAACCTCGTTCGTTTGATACTATACGATGAAACCTCTCGCTAATTTTACTTATATGACAGCAGTGTATTCCAATAATAATTTACACTAGCACAACCAAGTTGTGAAGCCTTTTACAAAACGTTGGAAAGTTAATTTTCCTCCAGTGCTATAAAGTGAAGACAGTATTGCTACTCTTCAAACAAACTGCCCTAAGCCAGAGCAGTATAATTGAAGAATACATGTATTTATGCTGTCTGCTATGGCGGAACATTAATTTTCCAACAGAGCTTTTGTATATAACACTTCACATTACGTTTGTGTCGGTGTATAGTGCATATACGTGTAAGGGAATTACCCTTACGCACAGCGTTAAATGCCAATTAGTTAATAAGTGCTACGATGAAATATATACTATGTTACATTCAGAGTCTGTGACAATTTAATTTTGATATTTCATGTAAAGACTCCTACATTCAATCAGAATAACGCTGTATTTTAAGCCGTGCCAAATAATTCTGTACCCGTCTGGCTGGAGTTGATGGGAGAAGTGTGTCTAAAGCATTTTCTTCCTCTGGTAATTAAAGTACAGCTTTTTGGGTGTGTGTTGGTGGCAGCACTTGAGTTATCTGCTGGAGCTAACTGAGTGGAATTTCAATATTTCACACATGCGCAGAGTAACTACTTATTACCCATTCACTGCGCTCAGGATATTAGTAGCGTAGCTCGGTAGCCTTTTACGTTAGTCCTTGTACTCATTCCACAGACCTGCTACGAGCGTTCCCAGTTTGTTTTTAGTAGCCTCCCGGCCTACTCAGCATGAGCATTTAATATACGGTGAAAGAGTTTTAGCGAAATGCACGTATCTATAAGATCCTGTATCAACGGCG